>LUCG01211112.1:0-11267 GCA_001633085.1 Carthamus tinctorius | reverse complement strand
GCGTGGTGAGTGCTTGAACTTAAATCCAAGAGCTAGTGTTTTCAAAAATGAGTAACCTTAAACTCTTATTTTCTAAAAGAAAGGGGGGGTTATGAGCTGAGCCAAGGATTAGTGCAACAAGACGGGGTGGGCACAATTACATTATCACATTGGAATTGAGTTGTTACAATTGGATTTGTGGCTCCATGGTCATACTATTGGAAAAAATTTTGTATTATGGATATAGTTATCAACTTCTCTCATGAAACGTTTTGTATCAAGTTTAAGTTTACTAGGTCCTATAGATAATTACACTTAAAAGTCAAATGTGGACCCTTTCTAAGCTGGAGGGAGTAATTTTGATCAAGTATGAAACCAAGTTCGCTTCATAGTACTTGGTAGCTAGATACATTTATCTAAATCTATCCTTTTACTATATTATTTATGTATTTGTTTAGACAGGATACGAGTATTTATGGCTTCAACGCAATACATGACACCATTTCTTATATTTCTATTCCATCTCCAGGAAAGTGCAAATAATGTTAATTCCGATACTATCATGTATTTTTCATTAAGAAAAGGTAGACATGATAACCGTGTATCATGTTTTGGTTCTTAATGATGTGTAGTTTTAAACTTACATCTTGGCTTGATTACTATTTTTCATGAAGAGGAATTGCGGGATGAAGTAAACGCTTTGTGACCCGTATTGAGTCGCCGTATCTGTTTAGTCGACGATGTTTGGACGGGGCCTAGAAATTCAATTACAGATAGATAATGTTCAAAGTTTAAGATCCGAAAAATCCCAATTTTTGAAGGAAAATACTTCTCGAGCATGTGAAATTGGAACGATTCTAGAGTTAATGCCCGAAGAAATGACGAGCACCGAACGACAAATGTGTAACGTGAAATAAAAGAGAAGGCGTTATTTGAATGCGAACATGGGGGTCTGCCAAAAGCCACAACCGATCAGTTCCGGTTCCGGTGTGGGAGTTGCAGGAAACGAAAGTGCACGTATTATCAGGTGCAGACTTGGAGTGCTGATAAGCTGCTGACGAGTTTTGTGACGTGTGTTAATTGCGATAATCATTGGAAATTCTATTGAGGGATTCGAGTAACATTTTCCGATGTTAGAAAGATGCATCTGTGAGCGACGATTGGAAATGGTGGCTGAATAGCGCTTTAAGGAGAACATCGAGGTTTGTCGCTTTGCGTTATTTTCGAGTCGAATTAGATGTTGAAGTGGTTATTTATATTTTTTCGTTGACGGTTTGGAGTTGTGTTTCTTAATTGTTGTTAGAGGTAGGATTTCATTAGCCTTTTTTATACGTGTGAGGCCGTTGTGGCTGTAAGAGGTAGTAAAGCGTATTCGAAACCTTTTTTGCTATAATTTTTTTTAAATATTCTTATTCATTTTAACCACACTTGTACATGTGACATTTCTCATAATATACACGCTTGGAGTTGTAAACATTTAAGATTAGTCCACACTTGTAGTTGTAAACATTTAAGCGACTTGTCCACGCTTGTAGTTGTAAACATTTAAGCGGCTAGTCCACGCTTGTATGTGTAAAGATGGTGCAAAATTTTGTCACGTCCATTTTCTTCACGCAACAATAAAGCGTGGACTTTTTAATTATACACAATTGAAAGCGTGTACATATGACCCAGAAAGTGTGTATAACACATACATTTTTTGTAGTGTTAGCACAAAGCATCACATTAGGTAATATAAGACATTTTCTAGAAAGTAATCTATAAACAAATATTTTTAGAGGACACTTGCTCTCTATAAGATAATTTTCCACCAATGTCCGATAAGATAGCGATATGATGCGTTGTTTATAAAAGTATTTTTAAAAACTGGTTATGATGTTGAAAAACATTCTAAATTTTTATTACGTCTTTAGATATAACACTTTATTTTTTGGTCTTATAAGAGCCTCTCCAAGATTTATTACAACGTCTTTATATACCACTGTGTGGGTTTAATAGAAATTTATTAATGATCAATAAGACCAATTACATAAAGTTCAATCTTTTACTTTCACTACAATAAAATGTTAAATTATGCACATGTTTTTTTCCACGGTTGGTGAAGGCGTGGTAATTTCTTTTTATATTTTTCACATCAATAAACGTATAAAAATTATCCACAGTTATAATCGTGCACAATCTAACTGTTTCAATAATGAAAAAAAGTTAACATGTAAGGTTGTGTGCAAAATGTCCACGTTTAAGGATGTGTAAAATAGTTTTAGAAAATCCACATTTAAGAATGTGTGTAAAAAGTCCACGGTTGAAAATGTATAAAATAATTAAAAAAGTTCACATTTAAAAACATGTAAATTTTTTAAACAAGTAGAGGCGTGGACTTCTTTAACTTAACAAATTAGATTGAAAATTTATTATCCCNTTACACACACACACACTCTCTCTCTCTCTCTCGAACTGGTGTTTAATCGATTCAGGGTTTCGATTGAAAAACTGAATCGAATCTGTTCGATTCATCGATAATGGTTGCTCTCTCCCTCAATATCTAGATAATCAACTGAGACTTGATTCCGACTGCCTGCCAAAATCAATTTTTGTTGTTTCCCCCGTAGATCTGTATCATCGGTGCAAACTGAGATGGTTTGATTCAAATTGGGGCTATTGTGACTTCAATCTATCACTCATTGTTGATTGTTCAGTGATTAGGTTTTCATTCTGATAATCCTAACTGAAAAGTATTATTTGTTGCTTAATCCTGAATTCCAATCGTTTCTCGGTCTAATTTCGATCATATAACATTGGTCTGAAATTTGCAATTGTTTTACATAAAGACGAAACAAACAAATGTTTTGCATAAATTATGATGATATTTTTAAGTTTATCTTGCCATCGGCAAATAAATATCATCCACAACCCTCACTCTCCGTCAAGATTTGAGGTATGAACAGTGTTATTTCATTTATCTATTTGGATTTCGAATTTCGATGGTTTTAGTTTTTTTATTTTCATGAGTAACGGTTTTATATTCTTTGAAATATGCTTTTGATTCTATTGCTTGGTATGTTTCTTACTCACAATATGCACTTGGATTTTGATTTTGATTTTGTTGTTATGCCTAAACTGAAAGAATAAGCCTATCATCACAGCCTTTTGGACTTCAAAATTTATGTACGCCAAGTGTTTGTATAAATGCCTAATTTGCCTTATCCTCTTTCTTCATCTACCTTGTGATGAAAACCACATCATCATAATAGGTATGAACTTAAAATATATCAAACATCAAAAAAAATTAGTTTTGCAACTATTTTTCATAAATTGTTGTGACTTCAATTTTTGATGAACTCAAGTCAACTAGAGCTTCTCGTGCAATGATCAGTCTAACATTTTGTTAACGTATCATTGCTCTAGATCTTGTTAGGCCTTGTGAATCGTTATTGAACTGTTAGCTACTAGTAGATACATTAGTTATTAGGATTAGGTTACTTGGCTTCCATTGTAGTTGTTTAAACCACTAGGAAACATTTCTATAGCATAATCAAGTGGACATGGTTGGACCTTCTTCATTTTACTAGATATGAGTTTAAGAACGAGGGGGCTGCGTTATCCGTGATTAAGGGGCTGTTTGGCTGGTTTTCCATTAAGGTTTGTATGGATGAAGCTATTTGTATTAATTGAGAAGATTTTTGTTTGGGAGGATTTTTTGTAGATGGAAGTAACGCTTTTTTGAATTAAGAGTAGGTTTGAAAAAACAGGACTTTCTGCATAAAGCTCCTGACTAGAATCTTATCAAATTAACCTCTTTTTATATCATTAAGCTTCTACCAAACAGTCATGTATAGCTGACCAAATAAGTCATGAGTCTCATTAAGCTCATTAAGTTGTTAACAAAAATGCCCTAGGCCAGAGCTTATCTAGTCATTACTCATTGATTTTAGAACAAAAATGAGATGCTTTATGCTTCTACTATATTCAACTACTATCGAAGTACTGTTACTTACCATTTTTTGGTAAGATGAATAGTTAGAAGAAAATGGTTATATCTGGTGGTAAAAAATGATTCTTTAGTCATAGAGGTTCACTTATAATATAAAAAATGCGTTTCGGATCCTACATCTACTGAGCCTTCAAGTTGCATACTTATTTTTAATTTTTTTGTTCTTTGCCCTCAGGTATGCAAGTGCAATAGAGAGGAATCCAAATGCTTATGATGCACTTTATAATTGGGTGTTAGTTCTTCAGGTAACTTGTGTTCATCCAATCAAGAACTGTCTGGTTGGCACTATATTCCACCAAAATGAAAATAACCAACTACACCATAATGTCCCTTGGGATTGTATAAAGATTACTAGTAAAAGAAGTTACATCCCTATCTTGACCTTGTTGCAATTTGTTATGAATCAAGCTGAACCACATATTACAAACTCCATGGTATCATTATTGAGTTAAAAATATGATGTCATATATCATTATTGGATTCGTGGCTTCATGGTCATACTATTGGAATTTTTTTTCTCTCATGAAATATTTTGTATCAAGTTTGAATTTACTAGGTCCTATAGATAATTACACTTAAAAGTCAAATGTGGATCCTTTCTAAGCTGGAGGGAGTAATTTTGATCAAATATGAAACCAAGTTCGCTTCATAGTACTTGGTAGCTAGATACATTTATCTGAATCTATCCTTTTACTATATTATTTGTGTATTTGTTTAGACAGAATATGAGTATTTATGGCTTTAGTGCAATACATGACACCATTTCTTATATGTCGATTCCATCTCTAGGAAAGTGCAAATAATGTTAATTCCGATACTATCATGTATTATTCATTAAGAAAAGATAGACATGATAATCGTGTATCATGTTTTGGTTCTTAATGATGTGTAGTTTTAAACTTACATCTTGGCTTGATTACTATTTTACAGTAAGAGGAATTGCGGGATGAAGTGAACGCTTTGCGACCC
This sequence comes from Carthamus tinctorius, assembly GCA_001633085.1. Classification (NCBI taxonomy): domain Eukaryota; kingdom Viridiplantae; phylum Streptophyta; class Magnoliopsida; order Asterales; family Asteraceae; genus Carthamus; species Carthamus tinctorius. Next base: position 6,328 of record LUCG01211112.1, on the reverse strand, counting down.
TTATTGAGTCGCCTAATCTGTTGAGTCGACGATGTTTGGACGGGGCCTAGAAATTCAAATACAGATAGATAATGTTCAATGTTAAGGATCCAAAAAAAATCCGATTTTTGAAGAACACTTCTCGAGCACGTGAAATTGGAACGATTCTAGAGCTAATGCCCGAAGAAATGACGAACACCGAAGGACAAATGCATAACGTGAAATAAAAGAGAAGGCGTTATTTGAATGCGAACGTGGGGGTCTACCAAAAGCCACAACCGATCAGTTTCGGTTCCGGTGTGGGAGTTGCAAGAAACGAAAGTGCACGTATTATCAGCTGCAGACTTCGAGTGCTGATGAGCTGATGACGACTTTTCTGACGTGTGTCAACTGCGATAATCATTGGAAATTCAATTGAGGGATTTGAGCAACTTTTTTCGATGTTAGAAACATGCATCTGTGAGCAATGATTGGAAATGGTGGCTGAATAGCGCTTTATGGAGAACATCGAGTTTTGTCGCTTTGCGTTATTTTCGAGTCGAATTAGATGTTGAAGTGGTTATTTATATTTTTTTGTTGACGGTTTGGAGTTGTGTTTCTTAATTGTTGTTAGAGGTAGGATTTCATTCGCCTTTTTTTATACGTGTAGGGCCGTTGTGGCTGTAAGAGGTAGTATAGCGTATTTGAAACCTTTTTTGCTATAATTTTTTTTTTAATATTCTTATCCATTTTGTCCACACTTGTACATGTGACATTTCTCATAATATACACGCTTGGAGTTGCAAACATTTAAGCGACTAGTCCACACTTGTAGTTGTAAACATTTAAGTGGCTAGTCCACGCTTGTATGTGTAAAGATGGTGCAAAATTTTGTCATGTCCATTTTCTCCACGCAACAATAAAGCTTGGACTTTTTAATTGTACACAATTGAAAGCGTGTACATATGACCTAGAAAAGTGTGTATAACACATACATTTTTTGTAGTGTTTTCTATTTTGGAAATGAATAGAAAGAAATTGCAATATCAAGCAAAGTTTACCACTCATGAACATCTTAAAGAGTACAAAATGATGAAACAACACTTTACATATTTAGCCCCTAAACTGAACTTAAAATTGATTTCTAACCCCCCTATAGTTTCATGATCTCATATTCAAAATGGATCATATATGAAAACTTCTTTCTCTTGGATAACATTACGCATGATTGATTAAATGATTGTAAATATTTTAAGAATTTAGCACATGTTCTAGCATTATAGACTTAGATCATTCACGAAGATCACGTTCAAAACTCGTCATATCTCATGAAACATATGTGCTTTTTGGCAAACAAATTTAATTGTTGATAAACTTATGTGTAATTGTGGTGGTTGGTGTGAATAATTAGGTTACCTAGGGGGTCTTAAACAAAATGTTTATCTAGTGAGTATGGGTGAGCAAAGGCGGGCATCGCCCAAAATTCATGGAACCGGAACCGGCGGTTCCTAGGATGAAGGAACCGAAACCGATTGCACCGGTTCTTTATATTTGGGAACCGGTTCCGATTCCTAAACCAGGTACCCGGTGTTTAATTTTTAAATAATTTTTTTATCGTTTTATGCTATGAAAATAATTATTAGTTATTATATAGTCCTGACGTAACGAAACAAATACTACAAACGATGAAAATTTATGCGATAAGCTAAAAGCTAATTGTTTGGACATAATTTGAAGATGTCCTCTCTGCTGATCCAAACCTATTTCCACACTTAGAATATTTTTGGAACTCTTCAAATAACTCAAGTACCTTAAAAAGATCGGTGAATCAAAGACTAGCCGATATCAACTTGACTCATCTATCAGCCTAACTCTGTTGGCCAAACCTTCTGCCGATCAGGAAGAAATCAGCAGACCTCTTTGGCGATTTGTAAGGGAAGACTTTTGATGAAGACTTCCTTGAAGATTCTCTAAAGATTCCTTGAGGAATTTCCTTGAAGACTTATTTGAAGACTTTTCTTGAAGACCTCTCTACTAATCTATCTTCCTTGAAGATTGACTTCCTTGAAGAATCTTTGAAAATTCTTTAAAGATTCCTTGAAGATTCCTTGAGGAGTTTCCTTGAAGACTTCTTTGAAGACTTTCCTTGAAGACCTCTCTACCGATCTATCTTCCTTGAAGATTGACTTCCTTGAAGATTGACTTCCTTGAAGAATCTTTGAAGATTCCTTGAAGATTTTCTTGAACTTTTTGGTTGAAGTTTTCTTGAAAATTTCCTCTAAAGTTTTACCTTCCTCTACCAATTTCAAGAGAGGCAACATCGGCAGATCTTGTGCCAATTTTGCTTACCTCTACTTTGATGATGTCATGCTTATCATCTTTTGTGAGGAATGTCTTTACCCCTTAGATAAAAGTATGGTTTGTCCTTTGATACCCATATCTTTTAAGATAAAAATATTCCTTATTTTGTCAGGATCTATCTGGTGCAAAAATAGTTGTGTGCTGAAGATTTGTCTACATTAGCTTCAATGCAGCTTATTCACAAAAGATTGTTACTTTGAAAAATGAGTCAACAAGGATCCTTTTGTTTGCACCACCAAAAGTGTTTCTTTCCGTTACAAGATGACAAAGGTCCCATGCTATCAATGCATATGGGACTATAAATTGAAGACACCTTGCACCATGCATTGTCACACTTTGAAGCCTTCTCTCCTACAGAAAGTGAAATCGTCAGAGTTCTTCAAACCCCAAAGTGCATACTTTACTTAGTGTTTTAAGTTGTGTTCTTTATTTTCTCTAAGTGTTTAAATTGTTTCAAATGGCTATTAGTTATTTGTATTTCGCAACAATGTAGTTCTAAGTGTTCTATGTCTACTAAGTGTAAATCTTGTTGAAGAATTTTAATAAAAGATTTTAAAAAATATATATCTTTGTGTTTATATTTTACGTATTCTAATATAACACTAATAACTATATAAATAATTATGAACAATTTTTGAAATGAAAAGAAAACAAAAAACACAAATTGAAATGATAAATATGATGTAAAAACATCGAATAAAGAGAACAAATAAGCTGAGTGAAGAAAGTTCATAAATGTATATGTATAAGTGTGTAACCGTAATAAATAAAATAATAATTTCAATTTTTGTTCAATTAAACATCATAAACATATAAATTATTTTTATTAAAATATAACGGAACCGATTCCGACGAGTATCCGGCGGTTAGCGGTTCCAAAAAATGAGAACCGGAACCAATCACATCGGTTCCGAAGCGGTTCAGGTTCCAAAGATGGGTACCCGGTTCCGATGCTTACCCCTACTGGTAGGTATTTACCAGGTACCATATCAATTAAACTTAACAAAAATTGAAAATCTTACCAATAAAAGAGATAAAAAGGTCTGAAAGTCTTACGTGATAAGTGAGAATGACGACTCTTACTCGTAAGCGTTTACCGGAGAATTTTTTTTTCATGTGACACTGTTTTAATAGGCTAAAATCTTTAATTGAAAGGGTATCTTAGGCTACGCCTACACTATTCTCGAAAATTTATGATTGTAAGACATTAGCCTCTGATAACTTAGTGGCCATAATTGTTACGTACGGTTGGATCTGAACCCTGGACAGATGGGATATTCTACCACATCCTTCAGGGCCTCAACCAATATGTCACAACCCAAGATGGGATGATGCTGGAAATAATGGCTTACAGATGGGATGAAGCTTGTCCTTCACTTCTGAGAATTCTTTACTCCCTTCTCGTATTTTTCAGTCTAATTGAATGGCTAGTTTTATGAACCCCGAGGAGAATACAGTGACACTTAGTGGAAAGCCCAGTACACCACCCACCATATTATGGTCTAACGCTCACCCATTTCTCGCAATTCATTTTGTCTTCTGCAAAATCCCTAACATGGCCAAAAAATGAAAGAAAATTCTGGTTCCCTAAAATTGTCAGCATTTCTCCCCTTCCTACTACTAATCACACATGTAAAGAACTACTACCTTTCTATAATTTAAATTTAATCCACCGAACCACAAATTGATTAAAGGTACCAGTCATTCCATCCCTAAAAGTATTACAATAGTTGTTGCTGCCTTGCTGGTACTGTACGCAGGACTTTATGACCTGACCTCTACATTAGTTATTAGTAGACATGAAACCACAAAAGTCAAAAATTTCACAAGTACTTTTTAGTGAACAATATCTATGCAGATTTTGAACTTACATACCGAAACTACATTTTTTTTCTACGCGTCGATAAGCATTACAATTAGGCAACAAAAACGTAATCTCACAAAACGATCAACGGAAGGAAACGTTGTTAAATTAGAAACAACATATCAGCAAACAAATAGAAAGGTGTAAAATTGACTAAAATAGGAAGGAAAACAACCGATTTGTCAAGAATCAAGACAAAATGTTTCAGATTGGCATGTGTCAATGTGTTGATGATCAAGTCATGAAATCCATAGATGAGAACCAAAAGAAGTTAACAAGATAGAATATAATGTAATTTGTATGTTATGAAGATGATACAGTGACTACCTCAACCTTTGAGCTTTTCGTTTTCCTTGACCATGGAATTAAAGTCGGTTGTGAGGATATCTAAGGAAGACCTGAGGTGATCGTAATCCTTTGTCTTCCACCATGCACAACAATCCTGGAACCAAACAGCCACTTGTCTTGCATGAGCAAAATAGTACATCAGACCTCTGTTTGGGGGTCAGATGCCTCTCTTTTTTTCGCCAATTGTTGGCCTCTTCTTAGAAGCTTCCTCCATGTTCAATCTGATTCCCAGTTGATTTTAATCCTCTTATAAATCACATTATTTAATGCTTAATTAACAGATAAGTTAATTAGCCTGGAGTTAGAAAACAATCAAACATAATAGAAAAATGAAGTAGCTAGAAAAATGTTGATGGTGAAATTGGGGTCGAGAGAGATGAGAATAGGTCAAATGCAGATTGTTAGGATTGAAATATAAAAACCTGTGGTGGCTTCTCAAATCATCTTCTCCATTGCTGCTTCTCAATCGATTCATCTTGTATTGGGTTGTCAAAGGAATATGAGGTTGAGTAGGATTTTCATACAAAAGGTCCCATTTTTATAGATGAAAACAATCAAAAAGAACCAAAATCAAGAAAATAAATCAAGTTTGTGACCCTAATGCGGATTTGCGTTGGAATGAAGAACAAGAAAAACAATGGAATTTTGTTGATTTGGGAGTTCCAGGAGCGGTTCTTGATATTTCAGGGGAAGAAGACGTGAGGAGTGGAGAAGGAGGTTTCATTTGCCTGCTATAGAAGGTGTACATTCTGCTTAAACGATGGTAATCTTGAAATTCAGTTTTCTTGAAAAATAAACTGATTTGTTGGTTTATTCTCTTTAATATATAGAATAGATATATGTGTGCGTGTGTATATATATCAGCAAAAGAAGTTGACACAATAAATGATACCATTTAATAACCGTTTACTTGACCAATATCTTGTTGCATGTAAAGCTTTTTCAGGGCTGCAACATGACCATCGGCCAAATCCATTACATGCAGAATTATCGAATGTGTAACACCCAAAAAGCCTAAAACAACAAGGCAAATCGAATAATTTATAGATTCAATGTAAACTATGGTGGAAGTTATTGCTAACTGCAACGCCCCATTTCTATTATTTACTTACTTATTTAATTATATATGTTTAGAATTTTTAGTTATGTGTTTTAGTAAATTAATTGATGGGGGAGTGAGTTGGGCCTAGTTAGTAAGGACGGGTTTGGGCCGAGATATGGAGGATGGCCAGAGTACATAAGTCTTTTCTATGCTCATTGTCAGTTTCTCAATTCCCAAAGAAAACGTGAAAGAGAATTTGGAGATCCTAGCCCCTTCTATTTACCTCATTCGAATTCATCATTGTCTTTTGGATTTATTGGAGGCTTTGGAGTCGTGGTAATCGCGTAAGGGTGTAAGGTAAGATTTCGACTTATTTGTGTTAAGTTCAAGTGGAATTGAGGCTAGGGTTTTGAAAAAAAAAATGGTCAATTGATCAATCATTGTTAATGTGTTAGAAATTGATGTCATATTATAACTACACGGATTGGGTTTGATGTATAATCAAGTTTTGCAGCGGAAATAGTCGAAATTGAGTTTTTGGAAGTGAAATCTCGACTATGGTCGTAACCCGCGGAAGGGAAACGACATGCGGGTATCGGCGGGTCACCCACGGTTCACCACCCACCGATAAGTCGCCGATTCCACTAAGTGGAATTTCTACTTTTTCCGTTAGAACTCGTTTGGGGTTTTCTTGTATGCACTCCCCTAAGGGATGATGAATTAAGGTGTTAGAGAAAGTTTGATGGGAATTGAAG
>LUCG01211045.1:527-10564 GCA_001633085.1 Carthamus tinctorius | reverse complement strand
CTCATCACCCACCACCACCCACCATCCACCCATAGCCCAATACCCTCTCCGACGAACCCCACCCCTCTCTGGTCATCTTCTCCAATGAGAACTACCCTTCTCCGATCATCTTCTCCGGTGAGCACTACTGTTTTCCGATCATCTTCCATATGTGACCATCGTAAAACCGCCTAACCACCAAAAACCACTAGAAAGATTTGACGTAAAACCACTAGATCTCGCCGGAGAAGAAGACTGGTCAACTCCCAGTGACCCATGTCTTCCCCGACGACCATTCCGGTCAACTCTCGATAATCATTCCGGTCATCCTCTTTGGCGACCTCTCCCGAATTCAAAGTTAAAAACTCGAATCCTTAATTTAAAATCAAAAACCCTAAATCCAAAATCAAACCCTAATACACCATTAATGGCTTCCCACACATCTCTTCCTTCTTCTTCTGTGTATTTGGCTAAAAAAATCCAGATTCAAACTAAACCAAACCCAAAATTCATAAACTAAACAAAACCCAAAAATCGATCTGGTAAGGGGAGCATAGACAACAGAGAAAGAGTAAGGAGGGGAGAGATGACGTCGCCGGAGAGTGTGAGGAAGGGGGATTTCTGTGGGTGATGGATTTTTGTGGGCGATGGAATTTGTGTGGGTGATGGATTTTGCGTCTCTATCCACCTCCTCCACCCAAACCATTCACCTACACACTCTTTTGATCACAAAATCACTACCAAACCATCCACCTTTTGATCCCTTTTCTTCTTCTTCTTTTCAAGAAAACACTAAATTGCAAACCAGAAATTGGGTTTCTCTTCTCATGTCCTAAAAACCGATTTAGCCTCCCATCACTAAATCCCTAAAAAAATTCGGTCAAAACCCATAATTTTTAGGTCAAAATCTCATCTGGGTGTCGATCTAATTCGCAAACCGTTCATGAATTTTGGGGGGTTTTGATGGTGACGATTAAAAGGAGGAGGTAGATTTTAAGGTTTTTCTTTTAATTATTTAATTTTTTTAAGTGAATTGCAATTCTGGTCCCTGTAGTTTGATTTTTATCAAAAGACCAATATACCCTCATGTGCAACGCACATGGAAGGGATTTAACATACACAACTAACGGTGTTAGTGTTGAGGAACTAAAATCACACAAAAAGACATACCACAGTGGTTTTCCTGCAATACAAATTTTGTAGGGACTATATGTGCTGGTATCGTTAAACCACAGGGACCAAAATTGCAATTCACTCTATTATTTATTTTCTTTACTATTTTGTTTACATATCAACAAACTAATTTTTGTTGACATAATTTATTCATCAACTAGTTTTCCAGCTACCAACTAACTTATCACCTTATTAATAATTTAACTAACTTATTAACTTGTTTTCCAAAGATAACGTAACATTTCAAATGTATGGTCCCCTGTTTATCAGAATGAAATGTGAACGCATTGTAAATTTATGCTTAAGTGGCCCAGAGGTCAGGAAATATCGAAATAGACATAAATACAAATTAATTGATAAAAAATAAAAGTTCTTTTTTTCCCTTTGGTTTTACCTAGTTGTGATATTAAGTAGGTGAGAAGTGATTAAATTGGTAATGATGTAATTAAGAATTAATTAACGAAAAAGGGAGTTAGGTGAGAGTTGAAAATTAGTAAAAGAAGAAGGAATCTTGTTCATGTGTATGTGTGGTAGGTGGAGATGTGAGCTAAAGACAAATCACTATTTCAACATGTGATTTTCCCATTTATTATTTACCATAATTAAGTAACAATTTTTATTATTATTTCATCATCTTATAAACTAAACTCACAGTCTGTTAATTATACTAAATAATTAATATATCTGATCTTCGTTCTTAACTTAAGGGGGCGTTTGGTTGGGGGTATTGTAGGGTCAGGAATGAGAATGATAATGAAAACTGTTATTTGGTTTGATATTATATAATAGAATCATTTCTGTAGATTCATTAATTTCCATTCCTAACCAAACTGTCATTTTCCTACATTTCCATTTTCATTATCATTCTCATTCCTTGAAATGGAACCAAATGCCCCTAAATGTTTTTTCTTATTTGAATATTATGTGGTTTGTCAAAATTTTAAACTAAACTATATACTTCTATTTTTTAAGATCCCGCCATTTTAACCATTATTAGAAATATATAACTGAATATATTTTTGCTACAAGCCGTCATTATAATACTAAAAGATGGATATCATCAAACTTGACCTTTATATTTGAAGACTAAAATACCGGTCTTTTTAAATTTTGGATATAATTATAATATTAAATTTTATAATTGTTTATACATAATGTTAATATTTAATATATTAGTTAATATTTTGCATTTATTTTAAACTATAAATTGTATTCTAATAATTCAATATTTTGATTAAAAGACATCATGAACACAAAATCAATAACTTTGATCAATGAAATAATATATTTGTGTAATATTCATCATTAGTAATTATGTATGTTCATATATGGATAACTCTTTAATATTCATGCCTTAGAATGATATTTGTCATGATGTAAAACTTAGTATAACATTCCTAATCAATAGCTATGTATTTTCAAGAGTAATCAACAAAATTTCCAATATCCATGTCACTATGACATTGATTATTAATATACATTTTCATTATAAAATTCATCACGAATATATGTTTTCTTTACAACATTCATCATGATGAATGTTCTAATGTGGGTTTCAATTGTGAACCACAAGGGATAGCATATGTGTCATCATGTGTATTAAGCATGAATAATGAAGATGAATGTTTATGTACTATTTATTATGAATAATATAACATTCATGATGAATAATACACAAATTCATGATTCATGTACTATTTATCATGAATGCTATAATATTCATCATGAATTGTGTATTATTTATTTTGCATGTTGTATTACTCATCTTGAATGATGCATTATTCATGATGAATAATACATGAATGACCTGTGAAGATATGGGCACGTGGCTTACTCTCCTCTGTCCAAACACCAGGTCAATTGATGGGGTTCTCGATTGGTGTTGATCAGTCCTGATGGGTTGTTGATCGATCTTGATGTATTCTTGATTTGGGTTGATGGTTTCCTGATTCGTCTCGATAAAAGTTGAAAGTGGTATCCTATAATTTCACACACACAAACAAATAATAAATGAATCAATAGGTACTCGATGTAAAACGAATATACTAGGCTATTGTTTAACACACACAAACACACACTAAGTCGATGAATGAAATCTCGACCTTTCTCAATAGGCTCTCGCTCAGTCTCGATGGGTTCTTGATTGGTCTTGATAGGAGTTGGGTTATAGTGATGAAGAACACAATGTCTTAGGACGTTGAATAAAATGTTGAAAAATGTGATGTCGAGTTACGCACTTACTGTGTTGAGTTGTTGTATACACTTGAACGTAAATGAGTATTCATAATAAATCAAATATATAGCATTTCACGTAAAAACTGTTATAACAAAAAAAAATTATATCGAGATAGATATCATATCGAAAAGCATAAAATTCTCAATTTTATGTAATTTGTTTGAATAAAATATTAATAATTTTTAAGATAACGTATTTTAAACTTCAAAGCGGTAAAAGTTTTCAACTAAAAAAAAGAAATAGAGTGAAATAACACACGTGTGTGAAAATCACCTTAATTGATTGTTTTAAAAAAACCCCTCTATTTTAATGTGAGTTGTTGGATCAATAAAGATGGAGGGTTTAGATCAGTTCTTACGTTCACAATGAAATTGAGTTTGCAAATGAACTTTCTTTTTCTTCTCTCTCTCTGAGTTCACAATTCTCTGTGTGTGTGTGTATGAGATCGTGTAAGAAGTTGATTTTTATCTAAAAATACTGAGAAGTCGATCTGAACTGTTGATCATTTTTACTCTCATGTCATCCTATGAATTGTGCATTAGAAGAGAAATTATCTAGTGAATTTCATCCTATTGTACATCCACTTCTCATCCAATACTTATATACGTTTGTGTGTTTGTGTGTTGAGTTTCGCTAAGAAATGGTTATCAATCGTTAGATGAATATTTGGATGAGATGCACAAAGATGCATCAGACCAGATCTCACATTAAATGCGATTCATGGGTCGATTTGAGATTAAAAATGATCAAAAGTTCAGATTCACTTCCCATGTTTCTTACGCTAACTCAACTACTTACAGGATCTTTAAGTTTTGATAGAATAGTATACTGATTATAGAAACAATTATATATATTATAATCATTAAGTTTTGATAGAACAGTATAATAATAATACAAGTGAATGATCGTGTGAGAAGTCGAGTCTTGCAAGAACTGAGAAGAAGTGGATCCGAACCGTCGATCACTTTTAATCTCTTGTCCTCTCATGAATTACACTTTAAAAAGGAATTGATTTAATACATTTCGATGCACCTCATCTCGATGGACATATATTTATTCATCATCTAAAGAAGCCACATAGAAAAAAACATGGGTGCATGTGATGTGGCCCTCCAGAGGAGGAAATAGAGTTTTCATTTGTGTATCCAACTACTTACACAGTAAATTACATATATTTCGTAGCTTCTTTCTCTTGAAATTTTTGAAAAATTGAAATTTATAATTGAAAACCGCAGTGAAAAAAATTGATATAGTTTCATATCATTTCATTGATATAGTTTCTTTATGTTTGCTATTTAAAAGAAATTAGTATCTACCTATAAGTTTTTTTAATTATTTATATTTGGTGTATCCTCTAATTTTAAATCCTGACTTAGACACTAGTTGAAGTTGAATTTTTGAGTGCTCGACGGGGTGATTTTGTCTTTTTTTTGGTTGGGTTATCAGAACAAATTGATTTTTGATCCGATTAGATTAGTTTGCTCTTAAGTTATAAACAGATGAATCAGAAAAAACATTTCAATACGATTAACCTTTTAATTATATTGGTTTATTTCTTAATGAAAGTTTTGTTGTTGTTATTACTTATTTTTTTTTTAATAATTTTAAGGTTATAGGCGAATAGCGACTTGAAATTGTAGTTTTTTTAAGTCCACTAAAGTCAGACACTAATTTCTTTCAAAGATCATGACATAAATGTTTAATTGATAAAAATAAATGTTAGATTCAGTAAAATAAGACATATTTTTATAATATAGACTTTTGTTAACCTTGTATATCAAATCATTACAATATATTAATTAATTGACAAATGATAAAATTGCAACAATTAATTATGAAACGTTAGATAATTCCAACAGAGAAAACCAAACGAAAAATGGTAGATTTTAATTCGCTTATCATTAAATGATACGAGTCTCGGTAAAAGGATCAACAATGGAAGGTTCTTCTAAGCAAAAATGAAGTTATTTTGTAGGAATTAGTATTGAAAGGAGTTTTCTTAAAGGGTATCCTAGGCATTTTATCTTAGACCAATAATCTCTGGCAATTATTGACTACTAAACGTGCAACCCTGTGATAATTCCTCAATCGGCACAAGTCGTTAACGCCCAGATTCGAACCCAGGGCAGATGGGTTATTGAGCCACATCTCACACAAACCTTAACCAATACGCCACAAGCCTTGTGGATAGCATTGAAAAGAGTTACTATTAACAAGAACCTCATATATTTGAGCTATTGTACATGAACCTCGATATTTACCTTGAACTTGATGTAAAGTGATACTCTATTAGTTTTTTGTAGATGTGTTAAATTGTATTATGACAAACCAACCAATCGCATATACGGAACAACACAGGAACGACTCTGATACCACTTGTAACACCCCGCCTACCATGACACAATATTCTATGCTTTGCTACACAATATTGTTTGCTTTGTTTCTGACGACCTAGCAAGGACTTCCTAGGAGGTCACCCATCATTGTACTCCCACCCAAGCACGCTTAAATGCAGAGTTCCAAGAACTTGTCATGTTTGTGACCCCCAAACGCGTTGTGTTTAGTAAGGTCACGGTTTTACTTATAAACCTAGCATCTCTCCTATCCACACCGATATATGATATGACTAAGGTGTTACACCAGTCGCGATTCAACCCTAAAAAACCTTAACTGTGTTATGTTACCCTTAACCATTCCTTTGTAGCCGGTCTCGGGCCGAGCCTTTGACCGGCCCTTTGACTTATCCGATTTTTAATTTTAATTTTAATTTTAATTTTAATTTTTTCAATAAATTAACATTTTTAGGAACTTTCGTGTACCATTACCTACACATCCTCAGCGGCTAGAAAGTTTTTTTTTAAATTGAATTTTAAGAAAATCGGGTCGGGCCGGTCCTTTGACCTGGCCCAAGGCTTAACCGGTCCTCAGAAAACTCCAAATACCCGAACTGGTCATATATTTTAGCCCCTTAACTGATCCTTTTCCGGGTCAGGCCGTAACCGGACCTCGGTCGGTCCTGGTTCCGGTTAATCGTCGGATTTGGTCCCGGAAAAGTCGGTTTGCCCATCTCTATTCCCATCAAATAAGTCAGAGTTAGACAAAACTGCTCTTTCGTCGAGTGCGCGATCATGGCAAGACTCGAGGAAGAAGCCCCCGCCTGACTCCGTGCGTGCGTATATTTTCTTGTCATGTCATGCTATTATTATGTTACACTAGTTGCTTTTATTGTTTTTAATTTGCTTAACATCAAAGTGATATATGTTGTGCTTTGAAACTTTCTTAACTTGTTGCCAAACACATGATTTGTATTAAAAATGTTATAAACCGGACTTGTAAATACGTGTCTTGATATAATACCTTATAGATTCTTGCCAAAAAGATTCCCCTTATTTCTCTTATCATTGTTTGTCTCCCTTTTCCATTTATACATCTTTTTGTTCAATTTAATGTTAATAGGGTTTTGAATTTGCAGCCTCTCACCTATCTCTTTTCTTTGTCTTTTTCTTTCATCTATTTTATCATTAGGTTTCAAAGAACATCTTTCTGGTTTTTTAGGTCAATATTTTCATTAGGTTTGTGGTGGTGATGGTTTACTTTTTTTCTAGCTTGTCATAGGTTTGAAAGATGAAGTTTTGTGGTTGGTGGATTATGTTTGTGGTGGTGATGGTGTACTTTTTCCTAGCTTCTCATTGGCTTCAAAATTGATGTTTTGTGGTTGGTGGAATATGGAGTTGGTGGTTGCTAGGTGGTGATGAAACTAATGATAGGTTAGATAAAATCTTGTAGAAACCATAAATTAATAAATAAAATAAAATTAATGTGGACATAGATAATATGAGTCTGTGGAGGCATGTGTTAGGCACAATCTCCTTAAAAAAGATCCACTCACACACCCATGAAGAGAGTTTTCTAGGTTCTAGCCATACAATGTAGCAAACATAAATGTTAAAGGTTGCAACAAGTAATTAATAGCATCTTCAACAGCATTGCTAAATAAAAAAAGATGGTTTTTGTTTGTTAAATTGCTCCAACAGTTTTACTATTCCAATTGCTAAAATAGAAAAATATAGAGAAATCTCTAAATTTAAAGAATTTGCTAAAATCTCTAAATGATGAGAGAANATGGCATAATTATTTGTTTAATTTTTTTTAAAAAGTTATTGAAATACTAAATGTATTGTATATAATAGGGTTTACTTCTTCAAAATGTATTAAACTATCCCCAATATACTATTGTGTGTATCAACCTAAAAAAGTTCCTTTTGTATGTATCAAACATTATTTTTGAGTCTATTGTGTGTACCGTGACCTTCTCAACCGGTCGTCAGTCGGTTACAGCCAGTTGGGACGATGGCCGGAGGTGTCTTTGTAACAGGATAACAATTTTGGGTGGTTTTGGGTTACGTAACGTTGATTTTGGGTGGTTTTGGGTTATGTAACGTCGATTTTGGGTGGTTTTGAGTTATGGTCGGAGGTGGCTAGAGGTGGCCGGAGGTGGCTATAAAAGGAGGCCGGAGGTGGCCGGAGAAGATATCCGGAGAAGATGGCCGGAGTTACCAGCTAACCCGGTTACCGGTCATTTTGAAACACAATAGGCTCAAAAATAATGTTTGATACATACAAAAGGAACTTTCTTAGGTTGATACACACAATAGTATATTGAGGATAGTTTAATACATTTTGAAAAAGTATTCCCTATATAATAATAATATAAGTAATGATGGATTATCTAAAATAGAAAAACTGTTGGAGATGTAAATGAAAAGTTTTAGAAATTTTGGGTTTTCATCCTTTATTTTAGAAAAAATTATAGAAATACTGTTGGAGATGCTCTAAGTCAAACAATTGGTTAGATATGTAGATTTTATCTTTTAAAGGGAAGAAGTGCAATTTGTAACTTCTAGGACTCTTTTTGAGAATTTCAAAATTTTTTGTTGAAACATAAAAAACTTAAACCAAAGGGATTAAAATTGCAAATTTCCAAACCACCAGAATACCCCCAAACAATTCTGGTCCATAAGTGTACTTTTGCCCAATTGGGTAGCCTAACCCTAACTGCTACAGACCCATGGGTGTAATTGTCTTTCAGCCATAAGCTAGTTGCTCTAATTTTTTATTTGGTGTACATCACATTTGAGATACTACTAATATCAATGTTATGAATTTATGTTGCACAAAACTAAAAACAGATTAAAGTATCTCAAATTAATGCCATATTCAACAATTTGAGCTTCTACCTTCAACATCTTTCACAAATCTAGTTCTACATATTTTTTTTTCTTATTAAAAATGTACTTTATTCTAAGAAATTTGATTTATAATTGAACATATAAAATATTCTTTAATTAAAAAAAAGAACGAGTATCATAACAAAACACTTTTGATCCTTATAGTTTGTTCAAATACGGATTAGTCCTTGTTAACGGATACTAACTAATATTGTTAAGTGAAGGGACCATTGGTGTTATGAAAATAAAAAGTTAAGAATCACTAGTGTAAATAGTTTATTGTGAAGACCAAATCCAAAATTTAAACAAACGACAAGAACTTCCAATGTAATTCACTCTTAAATTGAATATCCAACTGTGCATTTTTATCATTAAATGTCTTGTGGTCCTGAACCAATTATGTTAAGTGCTTTTCTTTGTTAGGTCCCCCTAGAGGCATTTTAGCGTTCTTTTTCATCCCCTATCCATCATTCTTATGTTGTGTATTATGCTATTATATGTTCATTGTGTTGACATGTTCTTGTGATTATGATTGCTTTTCATATTATTGTAAGTTTTAAATGAAGGATTGAATTTTGGTGAGAAGAAAGAAAGGATGTCTACCATTGAATGGACATTGGTTGGCTTGTTGGTATCGAGTATTATAAGGTTTTGCTGGTGTTTCAAATTTTTTTTCATAGGTTGAGTTACACATTAAAAGTGATCAACACTCTAGATCCCTTCTTACCATTTTCACATTTCTCNTACATACACACACACACACACATAGACTTAGGTTCACGTGGGATCAAGTTGTTTCCGTGACACCAGTGAGACCAAGACTTTACACATAAAACTTCACATCAAAATACTATGAAGGTAAAAAAAAATTCGAACATTCATAGTGAAAAACACTGTCAAGGTAAAATAATCCAAACCAAGGTAAAAAAAAGTCTAAATCTTCACAGAATAACACTGTGAAGATAAAAGAAAATCCAAACCTTCACAGAAAAACACTGTGAAGGTAAAAAAAATTATGAACTTTCACAGTGAAAACATCGTGAAGGTAAAAAAAATCAAACATTCACAGTGAAAAACACCGTGAACGTAATATTTATAGTGTTTTTACTATGAATGTTCAATTTTTTACCTTCACAGTTTTGCTATAAAATTTCATATGTAAACTGTTGGTCTCACCGGTCTTACGGAAACAACTTTGATCTCATGGTGAACCCGACCCAATATATATATATATATAGAGGGAGGTTCATACGAGAAGCATGTCAATTTAAGAGAAAGCAAGGAGCAATCTCAGCCACACATCTTCGGTTACGGTGGACGTGATCATGGAGGATTCACGCGATTCATGGGAGGGGAGAGATTATTAAAGGGGGGACCACGGTCAAAGACACCTTTATTGACTGGATGAATGGTTGAGATTG
>LUCG01210930.1:1642-14007 GCA_001633085.1 Carthamus tinctorius | reverse complement strand
ATCTTTCTTGAAGGTGGATGAGAGGTATGAGATGTACCTGATCCACTCGTCTTCTTCTTCTTCGCTGGAGGAGAAGTGGGAGTAGCTGTGGATGGTGGTCGCTTGAGCAAAGAAGATGGAGGAATAGCTGGGGAAGTCAGTGAAGGGTTAGTCACTGACATAGCTATTGAATGAGAAGAAGGGAGTTTGGAAGAGTGTAAGGAAGAGAACATACTTGAGGATGTAGTCAGACTGTCTTTCAGGGAGTTGGCAACCACATCATGAAGTGAAGGAGCACCTTCAAATTCGCGTGGAGCCAAGATAGACTCCCTGATGGAAGAGTACTTGAGGTCGCCATTGGGATGCCTTGCGCCCAGGGAGTGAGCCATAACCGCCAAGAGAAAGCGCGGGTAAAGGACTCCTTCCTCCCTGATCTTTGCTTTGGCAGACTTGGCTGATTTGGTTCGTACCCTCACCTTGCTCAGCAGGTCCTCGTAGATAATCTTCGCATAATCGATCTTCGATTTTTGGTCAGCGAGTAGAAGATCTGCACTGAAGATGTGGAGCCTTGATCGTGTGTCCCCACCTTCCATGATAGCCCTTGAATAATATGGGCAAACACGTAGTTCATCTCCACCGACATGCGGTTTCGATGAACGTCACCCTNTTCCACTGATAGTGGAGGTCGTCCAGGAAGTCAATGAGGACTTCGTTTGATGGAAGAGGATCATAAGAAGCAGTGCCTTCTGGTACTTTAAGGAACTTGAGTATCATCCTGAAGTCTAAGAGAGTGAATGAAATAGCAGTGAGGACCTTGGGGTTTTCAGGGGATGGAATGAAGCCATGGACATGTTCATGTTGACGTCCTGACTCCATCCTCTCAGTGATGACGTTTGCAGTAGCCCAGAAGGTGTAGAGGAGTTCCTTGACCGGGGGAATGTTCAGTGAGAGTGCGTAACCAGCGGGTCCTGCACGCAAAAAGTTGCGTGCCTCTCCAAAAGTCACTTCGTGATCACCTTTGAGGGTGAACAGAGGAAGGAAGTTGGGCATCCAGGCAACAGTGTCCTTCTCGATGACATAGGTAGGTCGGATTGGAGATGATGAGGTTGCCATTTCTGCAAAACAAAGAAGTGAGTAACAATATAGGATGATAACAATATGGTAAAACCAACTTGTTTGTGATCGCCGAAGAACGAGTAGAAACCAACTGCACGATATAAGTAACTTGTCCCTTAAGGTTTTATACGGTTGCTTTTAACGTTGTGAGCCTTTAACCGTAAAACCCAGGATTTGATGTAGTTTAACATTCGTTGATCAATAATGATGATCACTAACAAAACAAACCCGATTCAGAAAACGAAGGTAGAAAACGTAGCAGTATGATAACCGTATTCAAAGAGAAAGAGATATCAGATTTTCTCTAGTGTATAGAGGCTGAGTTTAACCATGTATTTATATAGGAAAACCCTAAAATCGTGAGCTTAATCCCCAAAAAAAGGGTCCACGTTTTTCAGAAGTTGGAGACTAAGTCTTTAACAGAAAAATCAGATAACCCACGTTTTTATTTGATAAGATTTGATTTTTGAATTTTATTTTAAAAAAATAATTAAAATGGGATTATCTGAATCCAAAATATTCTGGAATGTTATCTTATCTCTCCAAAATAATTCATCTAAAAAGAAACCCGGAGCTCGGGGTGAGGCTACTCAGCTCCGATGCGGCGTGCGAAGTGCAAAGTGTGCGTCATTTTGGGAGAACCGCAACGACTACACGTGCACGTGCGTTGTACTTCTTTGTCTCATTCAAGGTGCATTGGAGGGTAAGGACTTATAAGGCCCTTTCTAGTTCTTTTTTCTACCTATGTGGGATGGAAGTAAAACTTTTCATGACTTTCTAAAAGAGAAACCACTACTCTTCATCTGATGCGGCACCACCTCTCGGTCATATAGGCAAAGTTTTATAACATCTTCATTGTTAAGATGTCTCTCAAAACTTTGTTGTTAAGACTTAAATTCATCCTTGTTCTCTGCAATGTCGTACTATTATTTACCTTACACCTATAAGTTTAGTGACTTGTTATTACCCATTAAACTTGTAAGATAGGAGCACTAAATACAAGTTGGGTTTCCACCACTAACTGATTCTGCGTGGTTTTAGACCCATGTCTATGGTAGTTGATCCTACCAAGTCTCTCATTAGAGGCTTGGTTAGCAGATCTACCAAGTTCCCACAAGACTTGACGTACATAATACTTTTGATACCATCATCAATTAATTGTGACTGATTCCTTATCCATAATCTATAAGCCTTGCTATTTTTAGCATATCCTACGAATATGCTTTTGATAGCACGAGCTCCTAGTTTGGATATTTTAGGATCAGGGGTTTGATAGTAAGCAACACAAACAGACTCTAAAGTAGTTCAGGTTTAGTTTTCTTCTTTTCTAAAACCCGTAAGGGCTGGTTGGAATCACATGACTAGTGATTCGATTGTGAATGTGACAACGGTTAGTAGGGTTTTTCCTCACAGATTGGTTGGTAGTCTCGATTGGTTCAACATACAGATGACTATTTCAACAAGTGTCTGATTCTTACGTTTTGCCAAGCGATTCCGTTGAGGAGTGAATGGTGAGGTACGTTCATGTTTGATACTATTTTGTTCACATAAAATATCAAACTCTCTATTAAAATATTCAGAACCTGTGTCTGATGTTAGTATTTTGGTTTGTTTTCCATGTTGATTTTCTACTTCAGCTTTATACATAAATTGAACAAGCGAGATAGTCAAAACTAATTTTATTGATAGAACCAACGATTACATCATTAGGAAAACAATATTATTTCTAGAAAAACCACTATCGGAACCAACGTCATCGGACACATAATCATCAACTTCATAAGACAACTAAAATATTGCTACCATCGATTTACTTGGCCCAACATCGGGATCAGGAACGGGAAGATCTTCTTTTAGGTTAAGACTGATACATTCCCAAGTGACGGTATGCCTTACCAACGCAAGTGTTTCTTTTAAAGAACACTATCTTGCCTCGTTCCCTAGAAATGTGAAACTCGCTCTCCTCGAGTTTGCTGTGGGAAACGAGGCACTTGGTAATCGCAGACACATGAAAGACATTCCTCAAAGTGACTGTCTGGCTGAAGTAAATTTGAGCAATGGTCCTTATCCCAACGACATCCGCTCTAGCCGTTGTTAGCCAGTGTCACTTGCCTCCCATCATTCACGTCGTTGTATTCAGAAAATTTGGATCTGGAGTCACACATATGAATCGTGGCTCCAAAATCCAAATACTAGCCCTTCTTGTTTACCATCAATCGGGTACGAGTCTCAGCAATCATATCTATCTCTTCCATATGCAAATTAGCCACCTCCAGGCTAGCAACTGTGTTTACAACAGCCGATGGACCGGACTTCCTCCGCTTACATTCCCGAGCATAATGTCTTGTCTCTACGTAGACGTGACACTTTCCAACCCTCTTGAAACTGCATTGGCTTGATGACTGACGTTGCTTCTTGAAAGATTTCTTCTAGGGGACCCGATTCCACTTTTTAGTGGGTCATTTAGATTTCGATCTTCCGTTTCCCTTGCCCCCAACGTGCATGTTGTTGACATTCACAATGGCCTTCACTTTCTTATCCCTGTTATGTGTCTTTTCCTCTATCCTCAAATGCTTTAATAAATCATTCGAAGAATAATGTGCGTATTTGTGCATCATCCTTTTAGAAAAATCATTCCAAGATGGGGCAATTTGTCATCAACCATTTGGAACCTCAAGTAGTTGGACACAAGATACGTATTGGTACCTTCTTCTTGTGCCTTGTACTTGTGTTCCAAAGCTTTCCATAGTTCACACGAGGGCATGTAATAAGAGCATCAATGTCATAAATTTGGTCAGATAAAGTGTTCTTCATATGACTACAAGCAAGGTTTTTAGCCACTTTCTTTCTGGGATAGCCTCTGATTCTCCATATCCAGCTATAAGTTTCGGGTCATGTTCTTTTCCTGCCTCAGGGATAGGATTCTAGGGAATTAGTGGCAAGTTCTCATCCATCACATGGTAAAGATTGAGGGCCAATAAAATGAATTTCACTTTGTTAGCCTAGCAGGTGTAGTTGGACGCATCAAAGCTGTTTAACTTCAACCGGCGTTGAGGCATCAAACGAAAATTTCCGATATCTATAATCCCTTATAAAACCTTAAAGATTGTAGAGAAATTTAATTTAGGATTAGTAAAATTCAACTGACAAAGTAATATTTTCATTTATTCATCAAAAGAAACGTCCCTTTTGAAGCAAGAATCAATTTTCCTTGATACCTAACATAATGCCTGAAAGGATCTTTGAACAACCATAAATTAACTTGAAAAGCCCTGGCAAAGAGTTTTGCAAGATGCTTCATTTTTCCATAGAAATAGAAAATAAAAAAGTTTAAATCTTTATTAATGAATTGAATAAAGACCTAAACTGGTAGTTGATATAGAGAAAAAGAGGCTACTCCAAAAATAGGCTAAAAACCTTGCTTATGGTCATATTAAGAATGCTTTATCGTACCATTCTTATGCCCTTTATGCCCCTATTACGTGCCCTTGTGAGCTATGGAAAGCTTTGTAACACAAGTACAAGGTACAAGAAGAATGTAGCAATAAGTACCTTGTGTCTTAAGTATTTGAGATTCCAAATGGTTGATGATAAACCAATACATGAACATGTTCATGAACTTCAAGTATTGTGTAAAAAGATGAATGTGCTTTCCATACCTCTTCCTGAAATCTTCCAAGTGGGAGCAATCATTGACAAATTGCGCCATCTTAGAAGGATTTTTCTAAAAGAATGATGCACAAATCCGAAGATTATTCTTTGGATGATATACTCAAACATTTGATGATAGAGGAAGAGACATGTAACATGGATAAGAAAGCGAATGCCTTATGTATGTCAACGACGTGCAGGCTGGGGGCAAGCGAAACAGAATATCAAAATCTGAAGGACCTACTAAGAGGTGAAATCAGGGTCCCTAGAAGAAATCTTTCAAGAAGCAAGCTCAGTCGTCAAGCCATTGCAGTTTCAATAGGGTTGGAAAGTTTCACATCTGTAGAGAGACGGGACACTATGCTCGGGAATGTAAGCTGAGAAAGTCCGGTCTACCGGCTATTGCAAACACAGTTGTTAACCTGGAATTGGCAAATGTGCATATGGAAGAGACATATATGATTGCTGAGACTTGTACCCAATTGATGGTAAACAAGAAGGGCTAGTATTTGGATTCTAGGAGCCACGGTTCATGTGTGTGACTCTAGGTACAAATTTTCTGAATACGAGGTGAATGATGGGAGACAAGTGACAATCGCTAACAACGCAGAGCGGATGTCGTTGGGAAGGGACCATTTTGCTCAAGTTTACTTCAGCCAAGACGGTCACTTTGAGGAATGTCCTACATGTGCCTACGATTACCAAGTGCCTCGTTTCCTACAACAAACTCGATGAGAACGAGTTTCACATTTCTAGGGAAGGAGACAAGATAGTGTTCTTTAAAGGAAACACTTTCGTTGCTAAGGCATACCTTCACTTAGGCATGTATCAGTCTGAACCTGAAAGAAGATGTTCCTGATCCCGATGTTGGGCTAAGTGAATCCGTTGGTAGCAATATTTTAGTTGTCTTGTGAAGTTGATGATTATGTGTCTGATGAGGTTATTGGTTCCGATAGTGGTTTACCCGGTGATAGTTTTGTTTTCCTGTTGATGTAATCGTTGGTTCTATCAATAAAATTAGTTTTGATTATCTCGCTTGTTCAATTTCTTTATGGCACAAACGCTTAGCTCACACAAACGTTAAGAACATTGAAATAAGTGTAGAACAAAGGACTAATTGAAATTGACAACAAACAGTTTGAAAAGTCTGAGACGTGTAAAATCAAAGTTTACGAGAAAAACATTTTCTTTCTATAAAAAGATACACATCAATTTTGGAACTTATTTACTCTTGACAGAATTTAATGGAATACTTTCCCGCTAAGTTAATGATTTTTCGTTACATTTTGTGATGACTTTAGCCGGTTTTTACATGTTTACCTACTACATTCAAAAGATGAAGCTTTTGAGGCTTTTGAGCTGTAAAAACCTGAAGTAGAAAATCAACTTGAAAAATGAATCAAAATACTAAGATCAGACGGAGGTGGTGAATATTTCAATAGAGAGTTTGATATTTTCTGTGAATAGAAAGGTATCTAACATGAAAGTACCTTACCATTCACTCCTCAATAGAACCGCTTGGCATAATATAAGAATGAGACACTTGTCGAAGTGGTCAACTTCATGTTGAACCAATCTTTGGGGAGAAGCCTTACTGACCGTTGTTACATTTAAAATTGAATCGCTAGTCGTGTGATTCTAACCAGCCCTTACTAACTTTGGAAAGGAAGAAAACCAAATGTGAACTACTTTATTCTGGATTGTGTTGCTTACTATCGAACCACTGATCCAAACTATGAGCCCGTGCTATCAAAAACATATTAGTAGGATATGCTAGAAATAGCAAGACTAGATTATTGGATAAGGAATCGGGAGTGATAGTTGAATCCAAAGATGTGGAATTCTTTAAAGACAAGTTTTTAAAAGATGATGAAAACTCGAAAAGAGCATTAAATTCTAATCTTCCTGGAACATCTCATGATAGTTCGAAACCTCACAAAAGGTTGAAGAACCACGTAGAAGTACCAAAGCTAGAAAATATAAAAGTCTAGGAGATGATTTTCTTTCATACTTGGTAGAAGGAACTCAAAAGAAAGTGAGAAGAAGGGCCGTTTTCTCAATCAGATGATGATCCTAAGACTTATAAAGAGGCAATGTATTCAAGGGATGCTTTAATATGGAAAGAAGCAATTAATAATGAGATGGATTCTATAATGGGTAGTGAGACTTGAGTATTAGCTGACTTACCCAAAAGAACAAACCCATTGGTTCTAAGTGGGTATTCAAAAGGAAGCGACATCCAGATGGATCATTCTCAGCATTTAAAGTTAGATTGGTAGCAAAAGGATATAGACAAAAAGAGTGAACTGATTACTTTGACACTTACTTCCAGTTGCTAGAATTAGTTTTATTCGAACTCTTATAGCAATTTCAGCCTTGAAAGGACTATACATTTATCAAATGGATGTGAAAATAACTTTTCTTAAATGGCTACCTAAATGAAGAGGTTTATATGGAGCAACATGAAGGGTTTGTAGTAGTACCCGGACAAGTGAACAAAGCGTGTAGACTTGTTAAGTCTCTATATGGGTTAAAACAAGCTCCCAAACAGTGTCATGAAAGATTTGACATGACTTTCACTTCTTTCGGATTCCGACAAAACGGAGCCGATCGATGCATTTACTCAAAATGCACGAAAGAATCTACTGTTGTGATATGTGATATGTCTTTATGTTGATGATATCATCAGAACCAATTTAGTAGGTATTCTTAAGACAACAATACTACTTATCATCGAACTTTAAGATAAAAGATCTTGGAGAAGTAGATACCGTTTTTGGGATTAAGATTAAAATGTCAGAATCTCAAATCTCTCCAAGTCAATCCCACAACATAGAGAAGATACTGACTAAGTTTCAACATTTGAACATAAAGGAGTTCAATACTCTATTCGATTCAAGTGTGAAACTTATGTTAGTGCGATAGGACCTTGAATGAGACAATGCGATAGGACCCAGAATATGTTAGTGGCTCAATTAGAAAGGGTCTTATAAGTCCTTACCTTCCAATGGACCTTGAATGAGACAATGAGCCTATGGTGGAAATGTCAAAGAAGTGCAATGCATGCGCGTGCATTGCCGTCGTGATTCTTACGAAGTGGCGCACACTTTGCACTTCGCACGCCGCATCAGAGTCGAAGAGCCTCACCTCGAGCTCCGAGTTTCTTTTTAGAGACCATTTCAGAATATTTTGGATTTAAGATAATCCCATTTTATTAGTTTTTAAAAGTTAATTTCTAAAATCAAATCTTATCAAATAAAAACATGGGTTATCTTATTTTTCTGTTGGAGACTTAGTCTCCAACTTTTGGAAAACGTGGCCCATTTTCTTAGTGATTAACCTCACGATGTTAGGGTTTTTCCCATATAAATACATGGTTAAACTCAACCTCTATATACTAAGAGAAAATTTGATCTCTCTTTCTCTCTGAATACTGTTGCCATACTGCTGCGCTTTCTGCCTTCCTTTTTTGCATCAGATTTGCTTTGTTTGTGATCATCGTTGTTGATCAACGAATGTTAAATTGCATCAAATCTTGGGCTTTGTGGTTAAAGGCTCACAACGTTAAGAGCAATCGTATAAAACTTAAAGGATAGGCTACTTATACCGTGCAATTTGGTTTTTACTCGTTTTTCGACGATCACAAACAGGTTGGTTTTACTATGTTCTATCGTAATTCATTTTCGTTAACTAGAGTGGACAATCTGCTTCTACTTCTTTCTTCTAACGAATCTATCACGAAGGATATAATCGTTTTAGGATTTTTTTTGTTTTGTGTTTTCGCGTTATAATTCAAGTTTTAAAGTTGGTGTAGCCTCAAATTAAGTGTAGTGGTTTCTCTTTAGAAAGTCATGAAAAAGTTAGCGCATGGCCATATTAGCGCTCAGTGAGAAAGTAGAGATGCAAGGAAGTGTGTGTGAAAAGCGGAAGTGATCTCAAGATTTAAGGTTTAAATCCTAAGGGTAACATTGAATTGATTTCTTCTTGCTTTTCTACATCAAATAGGGTTTAATCTTAGTGACACTACTATGACACCATCTATTATGAATCTCATAAAACTTTCCAACTTGGTGAGCGATTGTTGAAAAATTGTGTAGGTTGGAAGATTTCTTCCTTCCCACATCGGTAGAAATAGAAAGTTGAGAGGACCTTATAAGTCTTCCCAAATGGGCCTTAAAGCAATTAATGGGCTCATAGTGGGAGTTGGAAGTGGAAGGTCCAACGTACACGTGCGTGCGTAGTTGTGGCTGCGGGTGCGGGATTCGCAAAGTGGCGCGATGTTGTGGATGAGATCGATATGTAAACCACATTGGGATGCAAAATAGTCCACAATGGACAACACTAGTTACTATGATTGTCACTACAAGTAATAGTTGGTAAGATACCATAATCGTATTCCACATGATCGGAACAATCAAGCCAGTATTGTTTTATGAACTTCCTTTCACGAGTTTTGATTAGAGATGAAGAATAAAGTTGGGTTTTGTTGGTGAAACAACTCTTTAACGAATTTACTACGATTTTAAAAGATAAGGATGTAGGAATATTTTCCCTTAATTTTATAGTAAATATTTGATCCCGAATATTGGTCACTGTGCTGCGGGATAGTGGGCACTCTCTTTCAAGAGGCCCAGTCCCAACTAATACTCGCACCTCTACGTAAAAATCTCGTACTTTAAACTTCAATGCTTTGTCAATGGTGATTCTAGATGAACCTTCTCGGGTTTCGTTGCCTTTTTATAAACATTCACTTCAAGTGTGCTAGTGGAACACTAAATAACATGTCTTACTCCAGTGGGTTGGAATCGTCTCACTATGCTGACCTAACTCTCGTTGGTGTCGCAAGAATTCTCTCGAATTCCCTAGCACCATCCAAGCTCGTGTCACTACGTTCTACTCATCTCTAAGCTAGAGAGCATTTACTACTTAACTTCTAAACTATCACTGAGATTGAGTATATGTTGAAATAAATGCTAAGTGGGTTTATTTATACAAAATCTAAGATGGGTAAAAGCCTTAATTTTTCATTAGACAATACACTCAAAGGTCATGCGTCTTTGATCCTCTAGCTGCTTGAATAGTAACACACTAGTGGATAATATCCTTTGGAAATTTGACTTTTCAAAAAGTGCTTTTAGCTTTTGTCTTCTTGTAACGACCCAATTTCCAAACACATAAAGTAAATGTATCCCAGGATCTAACGCAGTGGAATCAAATATAAACTTAAATCTTAGGCTTTAAAAGCCTAATATATCAGTTCAAGAAGGCCATTCAGTATTGTGCCACTGGAACAACCCTCCACAGCTGAGATTTAACTACTACTAGTGACCATCTATGAAAGTCCATAGCTGACCTCTCGGTTCTAACTCTGAACTTTCTCCTTCCCTTTCGAGACTTCACCTCTATGCGCTCGCCTTGAAAGTGTTTTTAAGAAAAAGTTTGAAAGCGAAGGTTAGACGATACGGTCTAGTGAACTCCCTCAAAAACATTTTTATAATAAGATCGGCCCGCTGGCCCAGTTATAAAACATTTAAACACCAGTGGTGCATTGTGGACTTAGACAAACTAAACGGGTCACATGAAATACATTCATGCCCCAAGTGCCCTTCAGGGTCACCCAAAACTGATTCGGGCCCCAGGCTAATGCCCTTCAGGGTCACACGCCAAAGACGTGCCCCAGCCTACAATCATAACTGCCAAGGTCGTGCACCAAACCTTGGTACCCTAAGTCCACCATGCGACACACCCACACATCATCACGTACCAATTCAGAATAAGCATGCTTATAATCTCATGATCAGCTTTAAGTAAAAGATGCAGTTAGCAACATACGATAAGACATTTCAAATAGTTCATCAACATTTTCAGTCTATTGAAAAGAGTTTGGCAAGGGAACTCACCTGAACTTATCTCAAAGCAGATCGCCACAGATATCGCTCGCCTAACGGATCAACCACTGATCCAAAAGAAGGTCAAATCAATTGATGGCGATGGTGAAGATGGTGATGAAAGCTTTCCTCTTTTCGCTCCCCGCTCTCAAATACACACACTGCACTTTAAGAAATTTTACCCTAATTGGCAAAAAGTTGCCTAATTAGCTATATAAAACATGGGCTTAAAGCCCATTGCCTCAATAATCCTTTACCCTAAAAGGCTTAAGCCCATAACTCTTTCTAGTTTCCACAAATGTCATAATTGACCCTAGAACTTATAGGACGACAATTTAGACCCCGAGTTTACAATATTAACGGAATAAATAGACATGGAATCCTAGTTATTACTCTTCTTAAGTACCATTTGTTTTAGTAAACAATTCTCTTTATCCCTTTCTCTTGTAACACCTACACGCCACCTTTTGGGTTGACTTTTTGCATATGGGAACATGCAGAAAAATGCTTCCAAATTGTTGTCTTGAATTTAAATCCCGATTTTGTCCTGATCTGGGCGTTAAGCGGGCACTTTAGATGTCAATGCATGAAATTTCTTGCAAAAACACCACAAAGCACATAAAATGTTTCTAAAACACTATAATACACTCTTTTTGCTCAAAATAAAATTTTAGACTGAAAAGGGAAATTTAAGAGGCAAAATGGCTTAAATTGACAAAGGAAAAAAAATACTAAAAATAAGCATGAATAACTATAATATTTTATAGTTATCACGCAACAAGACACACGTTTTAGAGAATGTTAGGAATATTCTAGACTCGATAATCTCGTTTTTGAAATTAAATTTATTTGACCGGTTTATTTCGAAAATCAATTATTTATCTGAAAAACATGATCATTATCTGAAGGGATTTAGTTGGAGACTAAGTCTCCTACTCCACGAACGTGATCCCTATTCTTGGGGGATAAGTAGAGGTTTTCATGGGTTTTCCCCATATAAATACTCAGATAAACCACTATTGGGAAAACACATAAAATCATCGGCTCTATTTCTTCTCTATAATACGTTTATGCCAGCTGTCGCTTTTCTACCTTTCATTTATGCATCTACTTTGCTCGGTTCATGACCATCGTTGTTGACCATCGAACACAACTACATCAAATCCCGGGCTTTGAGGTTCGAGACTTACAGCAAAAAGAAAGCGACTCTATAAAACCTTAAAGGACAGGTTGTTATACTATGCAGTTTGTTTCTTCTCGTTCATTGGCGATCACAATTAGATTGGTTTTATTTATTGCTTTGTAATTTACGTCGTTTACTAGAGTGAACAATCCGTTTCTACTCCTTTCTTCTAACGATTATATCGCGTAGCATAGAATTGTTCTTAGGGTATTGTGGTTTGTGTTTCCTAGTTATAATCGATAAANTATATATAGAGAGAGAGAGAGAGAGAGAGAAAGGTTCAAATGAGAAACATAACTTTTTAAGAAGACGTGAGGAGCAATCTCAGCCACTCATCCGGTCAATAAAGGCGGCTTTGACCGTGGTCCCCCCTTTAATAATCTCTACCCTCCCATGAATCGCGTCAATCCTCCGTGATCACGTCCACCATAACCGAAGATGTGTGGCTGAAATTGCTCCTCGCTTTCTCTTAAATTGACATGCTTCTCGTATGAACCTCCCCCCCCTCTCTCTCTATATATATATATGTATGTATATAGAGGGAAACT
>LUCG01210896.1:0-10235 GCA_001633085.1 Carthamus tinctorius | reverse complement strand
AGGGCGGGGATGGGGACGGGTATTATAGTCCCCGCTACTACCCGCCCCCGTTTGCATCCCTAAATCGCGTAGATCGATAGAAACAAGGCGGGGGATTCTTCTGATTGTGTCTGGAAGGTTTTCTATCCCACTATTTTGTAACGAAAGATGCTCCAAACTATCCATATCCCCTTTAATCTCCGGAAATTTTCTTAGTTTGGTGCAGCCCGAGAAGATAAGAGACCTCAAGGATGTCATCCTGATGATGGGAGGAAATGCTTGAAGCTTTGAACAGCAAGACATATCCAATGAAACAAGTCTTTCAAGCTTCCTGATTGATGCACCAATCAGTTTCAGATTGCGACAATTTTGGAGTATTAATCTTTCAAGATTTAGGAACCTAGCAAAGCTTGAGATACTGATCAGATCTTTGGAGCCCGAAAGGTCTAACACTTTTAGTGTTGGCATTGGACCAAGAAGCTGTTAAGAACAAAATCATAAAAGAAGATTTGATGTGAAGACGTTGTTTTTTTTTTTTTGATAAGGTTCACCTGGGTTTGCCCAGACTACAAATGTATTAAAAATGGATACGAATCATCATCTTGAGGAGTAATTTTCGATCTTTAATCACTGCTTATTACTTATTACGTCTCTTTTCTAGCCAAGACTGCAAATTTTAGTCAACAAACAAACCTACAAGCTATATATACACACGTGTATATGTAGAGGGAGGATCAAATGAGAATGCTAACCATTTAAAAAAATACGAAAACAGCTAAATCAAGGTCACATGTGATTTTACATTAACGGTCAAAAGGTGTGTGGGCGACTTTGGCAGCGTCGTCAGGTGGTGGGACAAACGAGAAAAGACCATGGAAACGGTCGAATCACATGTGATTTTACACGATTATCACGTACAGAATAACATGTGATTCACGCGACTTTGCCCTTGTGATTTGAAGACACGGCCAAAGTCACCCGCACACTTTTTTTTGACCGTTAATGGAAAATCACATGTGATTTGGCCGTTTTTGCATTCTCTTGAATAGTTAGCATTCTCGTTTGGTCCTCCCTCAATACATCAATATAAAGAGCTGGGGATACCTTGTGTTCTTCAGAAAGCTGTACAATCTTGCCATGAGCCATACACAGAACCACAAGCTGCTTTGCTTTAGAATCACGCGGCAAATATTTTCCAGGATAACTTGACCAAGAAAGCCACCGCAAATTGTTTGGAAGTACTTTAGGCTCTTTGTCATCTGATCTGTCTTTTGACATCTGGTTTACACTGATATCAAGGAATCTGAGGTCCTCCATGTCCGTGAATGCATCAGAAAAGTCCGGTGGACGTTCATCATCAAACCGTACTTGTATCCCTTTGATTTTTGCTATTTCGGTTACTTCCATTTTCTTTAAAAGTTTTTCTGCTTGCCAAATCCTTCCATGTTCTTTCGGGTGATCTTCTACAATGATGTCACGAGCCAATTCTTGTATCAGGTCATGCACTTGAAAGTGTCCATTCGAGACACTTATAAGGGATTTCCTTATCAGAGCATGTACCGCATTGTCACAAGTCTGATATCCACAGGCATAGAGTATTTCCATTACCTCAGTTTTCTTTCGATTTCTAAAAAAGAGTGCAATGTCTACAAATATCTCTTTCTCCTCTGGTTTTAATCCGTTATAGCTTATTTTGAGCATTTTCAAAGTTTCTGTGCTTGCCAACTTTAGATCCTCCATTGCACTTTTCCAATCCCTTTTGTTACAAGGAAAGCAAGCCAAGACTTCAAAGAAAGTGTTAAAGGAAGGCCACCAGCAGCATGAACTATGCTAAGCGAAAGCTTCTCATTCTGTTGAATAATCATCTCTAACGTCTTATTCTTTGGAAACACGTAGCTGTTAAAGAGCTTTGCAGCCTCCCCATCTTTCAATAAGTCAACTTGGTGTATTGAATCTACTAATTCATGGGCTTCTAGCAAACATTTGTCTCTTGTTGTTATAATGATTCGGCTTCCCTTCCCAAACCACGAATGGTTTCCTGCTAACGCCTCTAGTTGACTACGGTCATCAACATCGTCCAAAACGATAAGAACGCTGAAACGGCCCATCCTTTCCTTTATCATACGTTTTCCTTCATCAGTGCTCGTTAACGTCATATCTTTTGCCTTAAAAACATCTGTGAGGATCTTTTCTTGCAGTTTCTCCAAACCATTCTTACGTGAATCCTCCTTGAGGTTTTGGACGAAGCAGCAGCGGCCACCAAACTTGCAAGAGATGTCATTATAAATGGCCATGGCAAGAGTTGTCTTGCCTATGCCACCTACCCCACATATTTCAATCATACGAACACCGGACCCGATTTTTAACAGATCCTTGACAACGTGCTGCATGTGAGGTTCCGCTCCGATTAGGTTGCTCTCATCATTTGCTTTTGAGGATGACACTCCACGTGATACGGCATCAACTATTTCTTCAATCGATTTCTGCCTATAGCTGCACATTGAATACCATATATAACAACAGGTTGAGATACTAAATGCACTACAAGGGAATGTTTTGTCCATAATACTATAAAAACAATATCATGTAGTTATTTTACATGCTTAAAAGTTTAAGCATGGTTTCTTTGGTATTACCAATTAAGGAGCAATAAGCTGACATTTTCACATTTTCACAAACAGGTTGTGCACACTACACTTGATGGTTTGGATGTTGGATATTTAAACTAAACATTAGTTTTAAGTATCATATGTGAATTGTAATTAGTATATATATATATATAGGTAGTTATTTTAATGAAAAGGTGTGATTGTTCATGAAAGGGTATGCTTCACGAACCAACACCACTATTAGCGAAGGGGTGTGACTATTCGAATCAACACCACCATTCGAACAATCACAATGGTTCAAAGGAACCTCTTCGTTGTTTATAAATAGGGTCAATGTATTGTAAATTGTATGAACAAATATTGCAAGTATCAATAGATTATCAAGTGTATTCATATTATTACGTGTGATTTGTTCATCATAGCAAGATTATTTCCAACATTGGAATTTGTCAATTAGTTTATTTGTATACTTAGGCTGTGTTTGGCAAACTAGATAATAAGCTAGCGGGTAGCTAAGCTAGCTGTTGACTCATAAGCTAAGCTTAAGAATAAATTATGTTTGCAAAAACTAGCTAATGAGGATGTAAAATGACCAAAAAGAATATCTAGGGGTATAATAATTAATATTAACAAGGGTAAAATTGGAAAAAGCTACAAAAAGCTCCTGAAACATTACTCCAGCTAGCTAACTTATAAGCTAGCTTATGGTCTATCCAAACATGTACTAGCTTATTAGCTAGCTTATTTTTGCCAAACACAGCCTTAGATAAAACTGATTACCTGATAGTTCACCAGCCAGCAAGGCCATTGGCTTCCTGTAGTGGAAGAAGCCATTTTTTCCAGCAATGATAGCGATGAAACATCTGATTATAAGTTGAACCCAAGGTTCCTATTTGGGAAAATACTTCAATCTGTGCCAATCCTCCTAGTTGCCATAATCTGCGCAAATTCATTCATACACCAAGTGGAACGTAAGTAATTCTTTGAGATAACAACGATCACAAACGTGGACCTTTCCATGGCATCAAGGATGATTGTGTCTTCTTTGCCCAGATGAAATTCTGCAATTTTTTTTTGATAAGGTTCTACATCCTTGGTAATTTTTATCGAGAGCTAAAGCATGCTCCTTGGGATTAATATTCAAGGTCCCCTGGTTGCTCATCCCCGGATTCGAACTTGGGTTGGTTGTTACACTTTTCACAAGCCTTAACCGGTAGGCTGCCCCATTGGGGTATGAAATTCTGCAATATTGTCCTCTCGTACGTAACAATTTACCCGACAAGCTCGTACCAGGTAAGAGTTGTCAATCTTACTTACCGGGTAAGACTTTCGGTTCATGCCATGACTCTTACTGATTCATGCTATTGCTCTTACCGGGTAAGATTTTAGTCATTTTCAAGTTCGTCTCGTAAGGTAAATTGACCCGGTAAGCACTCACCGGGTAAGCGTCAAGTAACAGCCCCTAAAAGAACAAAAAAAGAAAAGAAAAGAAAAGGGGATAGATGTTATTTTTTATGAATATATTTTTTTAAAATATATATCTTTTATAATAATAGAAGGTTGGATGGTTTTGTAATTTTAATAATACTAGTATTTTTTTCAAATGGTATTAATTTCTTTCCTTCTTTTTATTTTTGAAAAAATTTGTATAAGTTTTATCTAAACTACATCCTTGGCAATTTGAAAATTAAGTTACGGTTGTTTGAGACTAAGCTGACCACACGATGCTATCGCTAGACCTCTAACCCGAATGGATGTGAAATTCCACCACATCCCCTCAAGTCTTTGCAATACATCCAAAACTCCTTATTTATTGGTTAACTCCATTATAAACAAATAGGAAGTTTTAATAAAATCCTAAACACCCCTTTAGATTGTGTTCACAAAACATTTTTTTTGGAAGGAAATGGAAATAAACTTGTATCCTGAAAACATTTTTAAAAGAGCTCGAGAAAAGGAAACTAAACAAAAATAATTACAAGATGCTCATTTTGGTTGTAATCTAAACAACTTATAATGAACATCAACCTTTGTTATACAAACTGAATGTGGACATGTGTCGTACTTTCGGTTGTCCCCTCACGTAGAACCATTAACCTTTTCATTCTTATCGGGTAAACGTTTATCAGCAATAGATTCATGTTCAACTACCTTATCGTGTAACATCCTTGGCTTTGAAAAAGGATTGTTGGCAAACATTTTAGCTCTGATAAGTGCTTATCGGGTTTAAGTAACGTGATTCAATAAGAACAAGATATAAATGAAATACAAACCTTATCTTCTCCTTTTTAGACGTACACTCTAATAGGAGTATTATATCAACACAACTATCGATTAAATCATGTAGGTTAGTCTTCTTGATACTTTTATCTTTAAAAATTGCTTATTGACTTCACCATTGCTATATATTTTCGTGGAACTCGTTCATCATTCGATGTGATGTTTCGGAAACGCTCATGGCCGTTGATCATCATCTTAAATCTCAACCGTCGATTTATTTGGTGTGTGTTTGGTTGTGGAAAATTTTTCAGTTTTCTAGGAAAATTTTCCAAGGAAAATGAAAATTTAGAAAATGCGTTTGGTTCATTCAGTTTTTAAAAGTTTTCCAAGAAAATGAAAATTTTTTGTTTTCTAAATTCTATGTAGATTAGAAAACCGATTTTAGTAGTTTTCCAAAATTTTCTAAACACGTTTTCTAATTTTCTAAAATGGAAAATGAAAACTTCATCATTTCAACCAAACGCGTTTTCTAAATTTTTCATAGAAAACTGAAAATGAAAACTCTAACTCCATTTTCCGAAAGCGTTTTCTAAGAAAACGAAAACAGTTTCTACAACCAAACACACCCTTAGCAACTTCTAGGGCAAGAGATTCATCTCCATGCTGTGTTGCATCGAAGAAGCGTTTGCGGTGGAGCTTCCTCCTCCTCGAATCTCCTGTAGAACCTTGAGTGCTGAAAGAGTGAGTTTCATGAAGGCGTTCTCCATGTGCTTGATGTCAACGAGTTCTTCAGGAACTCTAGTAGGAGAAGAAGAAATCTCTTTTGGTTCATCAGAACTTTCTTCTTCTCCTTCTTTCATGGTTGTTGTCGATTCAGACGTCCGTGGTAATTCGTTAATGGAGAAATTTTGTTCAAGCATCGTTTCACATTTCTTCACGAGATAGTTTAACACATCCGTTTCGTAAAAAGGCTCCTTGAGAACTTTCTGGATGAAAGGCAATCGAACCAGAGCTCCGCTTAGTTTGTCGTGTTTCTTCAGTATCTTCACCAATCCTGCACCACCGCGACGTTTTAATGGAAGCTTCAAGTAGTCGAAATAACGAAAGTAAAAGAGGCCAAAGTTTATTAAGTACCTGTGTAATTAAGCCAACTGTAATTTAACAACAAGACTATCTCTCCGTGTAGATCTGCTAGCGTTCTACCGATTTTCCTCAATTCTTCGTCTGAATCCTTTGCTGCAATCAAGTTACCTTCCAAAACCTTCATTCCAAAAATCAAAATTACAATCGAGATCTAGGTATCGACCATGTTGGTGACCCGTATCACCAATATTATTTAAGTGTAATGAGATGAACTTGTTTGACCAATGTAATCTCGACAATTTTCGAACAAGTAAGGGTGGTGCGGAGTACGCATTTGTTTGAGTTTATTCTGATTTACAGTAAATTGCTGTTTAGGGGTGAAAACAATGGGGATCTGGGGGGCAGAGCCTGGATAATATTGCTTTCTGAAAAACGCATAAAAATCCGAAATTGTGTTCTCAAACCCGGTTTTTTGACCCTGTACTTAAACCTGGTTTTATCAGTTAAATTGTGGTTTTTAACTGCCTTTGGATAAGGTTTTCGGTTAGTTTCAATCAAAAGGCATAGCTTCCCGTTTTTTGGTCATCGGTTAGGGTATGGAAATTCATAACATCAAATTATCTCTTCTTCGAAAATACCGAATTTTATCCGATTGAAATTTAGGGTGTGCCATCGAAATAATTCAATCCGAAAGTGTATTAAGACTTTCGGTAATCCAAGCAATCGAAATCAAGTTTTCTAACAAAGTAGGAACAATTCAATAACGAGATTACCTCTATTTTGATTAGATACCACTCTTGTTTCTCGAGAACGAAATCGTTGAACTTATCGATCTCTTCTTGGCACAATTTCACGAAATCAGCAACCTCCTTCTCGGAATCGATCTCATCACCGTTGCTGAATTTCATCCTCTTATCACCGTCTCTGGAGTAAACGCGCTTCAGTTGCTTCTTCAAATCCTTATACGACAGAAACTTGTCTCTCCATTCAGGCAACGTCTCGTCGATCAGCTTCTTCAAAATCTTCCGAAACTGCATCGTGATGTGAATCTTCTTCACCTGTCTGTTTTCTTTCCTACAAAAAGAAAAACGTAGAAATCTGCAGCAATGGAGGAGATGAATTATTTGCTGTAGAGATGATGCAGAGTTATATATAGAGACAGAAAATATAGATGAAATATTGAGGAGATAATGAATTGAAAGAATCAAGGAGTATGTATATATTCATTCGGCCTTGAAAATGTCATCCTTTGATGCATATGCTACCTATATCCGCCATGGTTCCATCGATTCACCCTCGGTTTTGGGAGTTTTATGATATGATATTTGTTACATTCAAAATAATATTCATCTAGACTTTTTTTTTGACCGGGATGTTGGTGCAACGGCGTATCATCGTATCACCATGGTACCAAATCACGATGACACGAGTTCGAAAGGGATTCGAACCCGACACCCGTTCAGGAAAAATCCCCTGTAATGGATTCGAACAGGAGTCGAACTCCCAACCATTATCATATAAGAACTATAACTCATACATCAGATCAAGTGAGCGGGCCTTCATTTTCAATATTCATCTAGACTTGATGTGGACGTGAACTAATATTAATTAATTTGATTAAAATTTAAAAAAAAAGGTTAATTGCTTTGAGTTTGATAACACAGGTACAATATCGATGCTTTTAATATTCGGTTTTTCGGTTGTTTATCCAATGTTTATATTATGTGTCACTTATTTTATCAAATAAGCATTATAACAAGGGTGCGTTTGGTACGTAGAATAGGATGGGACAGGACAAGACAGAACAGAACAGGCTTATCCTATGTTTGGCAGACATCTATGTGGGACACATCAGAACTGAGTAAAACAAGAGTGGGACAAGCCTGTCCCATCCTACCTCCTGGAACTAAGTAGAACATAGTCAAATTTACCATTATACCCCTCAAAACATAGATTGATTTTCTCTTTCTTTATAATTGCCTCATACTTAGGGGTGAACAAAACTCGACCAAATCCGAAAAACCGAAAATCCGATTCAAACGCTGTCTTGTCCAGTCCTGCCCTGTCTTGTCTTACCAAACGCTGAACAGCTATTCTGTTCTGTCCTGTCCTGTTCTACCTTGTTTAGTCCTGTCCTGTCTGCGTACCAAACGCACCCTAAATGATAATGAGCGAATAATGATTTTTCTTAGAGAATTACGGATTGGGTCCTTATGGTTTGGTGGTTTTTATGGATTCGGTCCCTATGGTTTGCAATTTCTGTTGGATTTGGTCCCTAGTTCTAACATCCATCTAGCGGCTCCGTTAAAGATGAGGGTAAAATTGTCTTTTTCCTATTTTTCATTAACATGTTTAAATTTAGGGACCAAAATGTAAAAATCAAAACTTTAAGGGGAATAAACTTTAAAAGTTGGAGGACCTAAGTGAAACTTCATCATCTTCCTCAATTAGAAATCACCATGGATCTCTTTCTCCGTCCACTTTCCGGCGAGTCTGCAATCTTCTTCTTTCATCTCCTTTCAACTTCTCCTCCTTCCTACACCACATTTGTACCCTTTTATTGCCCCCTCACTGCCCCGATAAAACCTCCACCCATTGCTCCGATCATTTTGCCGGCAACTTTTCCGGCATCCCACCAGCACCTAAGCACCCACTACCCACCAGAAGCACCACTATGGCGACAACACCCACCTGCACCACGGCAACTCCACCGCTAAACCACCCACCACACCACTGCAAGCACCACCCACCTGCACAACCAGCACCACCGCAAACACTACCCAGCTCCACCACTGCACCACCAACACCCACTGTGTGTGTGCGTGTGCGTGACTTTGTGTGTATATATGCAGTGTTTGTGTGTGTGTACATTAACTGGAGAAGGGGTGTTCGTATGAGAAGCTTGAAGGGTGGTCCGGTGATGAGGTGCCGAGAAATTAAAAGGGAGGGGGAAAGGTGTACAATTTTTTTTTTTAATTTCCAGGCCACTTGTCATTTTTCATGAGTGGTTAGTAAAAAAAGAAAATGCAAATTGACCCTTTTACCCTCGTCTCTAACGGAGTTGCTAGACGGATGTTAGCGCCATGGACCAAATCCAATAGAATTTAAAAACCACGGGGATCAAATTCATAATTAGTGAAGTTTAGGGACTAAATCCATAAAAACTACCAAATTATGAGGACAAAATCCATAATTTACTCTTTTTTTTTTAATTTTATTTGAAGCAAGAATGATGATTTTTAGTTCGATTTAGCTGACATGGGAGGAGATGCAAGGCTTAACTGCCTTGTCTTTTATAAGTAAGTTTTTCGGTCCCTATCATGCTTAATCAATAAGGTTAAAAAATGAAATGAACATTCACATCTATATATAATAAAAAAGTAACTGGTCTGCCACGTGTCATCGTTTGGTGAGTCGGTTACAAGATTTTTCCGCCAAAACATGTATCTGGACGCATTTTATACTTTCGGTTCATTAGGCTTATCTGATTGACATGTGTCTTCCTATTTATCTCCTACTTTTTAGTTATTTATTTTACTTTTTAAAATCCTATATTTTACTTAATATCCATAAAATTACTTATTTATTTAATTTTAATTCCATAATTTTTATTTTTTTTATTTTACAACATTATCTTATAACATAAATAATAGTATATTACGAACAAAAATGCATTAAAATTACATTTCTTTTTTTGAATTTAGCTTTACTTTGAATAATTGATTTTATTTGGCCTAATAAATGATAGGGTTTAATTTTGCAGTGTTTCAATTTCTTCATACAATTTTTAGGTATGTTTCTTTTATTTATTTGATTAAATCAATTAGCCTCCATATATGTGTTAGTCTAATTTCTAAAAAAGTTGAAACCTGTTTACTAAAAATCTAATACAAAAATCTTAATAAGTAAATTCGTAATTCAAATTGAAACTAAAATAATTTGTTGCTTTGGCTATCTTATCTATACTAAACGAAAATATATATAGATTTACTTTTGTTTGAATAATTAATTTTAATTGTAGTAATAAATTATGTGGATTAATTTTTGCAGTGTTTCGATCCTTCATACAATTTTTAGGTATGTTTCTTTTATTTCTTTGATTAAATCAATTAGCCTCCATATATGTCTTAGTCTAATTTCTAAAAAAGTTGAAACCTCTTTACTAAAAATCTAATACAAAAATCTTAATAAGTAAATTCGTAATTCAAATAGAAACTAAAATAATTTATTCTTTGGCTATCTTATCTATACTAAACGAAAATATATATAGATTTAATTTTGTTTTGAATAATTAATTTTATTTTTACTAATAAATTATATGGTTTAATTTTTACAGTGTTTCGA
>LUCG01210798.1:1777-13003 GCA_001633085.1 Carthamus tinctorius | reverse complement strand
TTAATCAAATAAAAACCATTTTATAGTGAAAACCCGTGAGAACCGACTAAAAAATAAATTTTTTTACCATTTTTTAATCAAATATTATGATTTTAACATGTTTTTTTTTCATAATGTAAGTATCATCTATGCAAAAAATAAAAATTTTATTCATATTATGAATCGAAAATATACAAAATTTTTATTCATATTATGAAAACCAATTCATGGATGATACTCNATGAAAAAAAATATAGTGAAACAATATATCAATTCTAACATTTGATAGAAAAAAATTGTAAAAAAAATTATTTTTTAGTTGGTTCTTACGGGTTTTCACTAATAAAA
This sequence comes from Carthamus tinctorius, assembly GCA_001633085.1. Lineage (NCBI taxonomy): Eukaryota > Viridiplantae > Streptophyta > Magnoliopsida > Asterales > Asteraceae > Carthamus > Carthamus tinctorius. The sequence continues at coordinate 12,676 of LUCG01210798.1, read as the reverse complement.
TGGTTTTTACAGGATTTAACCTATATATATGTACACATATATATATATATATATATTGGGTATTCGGTTTTGTGGGTAGTGGTACTCCTATTTCGGGCTTATTGTAAATTTGTGGGTACGACTGATATGACAGAGTAGGCTTGTGGGTTTTTGTGGGTGTGCTACCGATGATAGCCTTAATAGCCTTTTATTTAAGAGACCATAATGTTTTTTAAAACCACTTGTAATTTTTTTTTGTTAGAAAAAGTTCATTTAGGCTTTGGCTAGACTACATCCTTGACAATTAAAAAATTAAATTTTGGCCGTTTAAGACTAAGCCTGACCACATTATCCATTTGTAATTTTAGTGATATAACATGTTTTTATTAATTAAAGAAGAAAGTGTCTTTTGTGTTCTGGGAAGAATTTTGATATTAGCATCAAATGATGTAATTACACATTTTCCATGTGAACACAATTACACAAGAAGAAAAAGAAGTTATTATTTTACTCTTTAATGTTAAAAAAATCTTGTTTTTACATTAAAATATGTAAAATATATTTTACAAAATATGACAATTTTGTTGTATTTGATATTGATATAACAAAGTCTTGATCATCAAGTATGTTTTATATTCTACAAATTTTTTATTATGTTTTATAATATAATTACTATAGTCACACCATAATCGAAATATCAACTTATATGCTTTATTTTGATAGAGTTTTCAAATAATTTAAAATTGAATCAAGATTGTTTTTCTTTTGCAAGTTTCTGCCTAATGAAAAAGGTTTGTTTTTTCTAAAATGTGAAATTTTTTAAACAATGATAAATAAACCCTTGATTTTGTTCTAATTTTTATAGATAAAGTTCTAAAAAAACTATTCACCAACATCTGTAAGTTTTTATTTTTGAACTTTCACATCATGTTTTCGGCTTACGCATTGCACGATAAAAGGGTTTATGAAAATCATAATTCAGATATGTACGTGGTTGGTATGTGAAAGGCCATAGAAGCGGATAATTTTCTTATTTTAGATATTAAAAGATTTTCTTTTTCATCGGTTTTTAATACCTCTTGCCTCATAATTATTTTACTAAATTATTTGCATTTCAAACTTCTTTAGATAGCTTTACAAAGTCGATACATTCGTAGAAAGTCAAATCACTAATGTTTATCTTCGATAACCCATTTCATGCCGTAAGTAATTTGTTCAAGTGCGGTTGTGTAACACCTCAATATGTATGTGGCACAATAAAGGGGTTCAGCCTCCAAAATCTGTTCACGTGTCAATTATATCCTTAAAAAAACAATAGACATCTAATACATACTATAACTTTGCATTGAAACAATATGGGGTTGTTTGTTTTTTGATATCAGCACTTAATCAACACTTATTGAGGTAAACAATAACCTCCACGCTGTTACTTTTACTAAATTATTTGCAAGGTGTTTAGTATAATGTCCATAATATTTATAAATTCTATCTTTAAATAAAGTTTTCTCAAATTGTTCATCCACTTTTTTTTTTCCTAAGGCTATCAGTATCCAACATTCCCAACCCCATTGCCACATCAGCTTTTTTCCAACCCCACAGTTAACTCTTTAGAACCCTGATTAGTACCCAACCCTCCCAACCCTCTCTCACACACACACGATAGACACACACAAAACCCATCGGCGTGGCCAACCCATTCTCACTCGCAACCCGCCGAATGCGCACCCACCCGGCGGGTTTGAGACCGTTCAACCTGAAGGTCCGCTACGCATAGCCTAAAACAATAGCTTATGCCTTGTATTATTCAACCATATGATTAGTTAAACATTGATAACTTGAGAAGAAATTATAGTTTTCATTCTTATGTTTTACATTTATCGTTTTTATAAATTATAATCTATTGTAATCTTTAACAAACTATAGGGACTAAATTTGTAATTTACCTTTATAAACATTTTTTATTCTTAATGACACACACCGATTGCTTCTCATGTAATAAGTGGGCAAAAAGGGTGGTGGTGGGCATTGAATTTGAAGGTCAAGAATTTGGGCAACTTTCATTTGAATAACATTTGGGAAATCAAGAATTGCTCATTGAGGAGGGGTTTAGGGTTTTTGCACACAATTGTAAGAAACCAGTGATCATCTGGGGCTATAATCATCAGGTTCCTCCTGCATCAATCTCTCTTTCTCTCTTTCTCTCTTCACATGCACACACACTGACACACATACATGTATTCATGGCTTCACTAATATCGTTTCTANAACCAGTGATCATCTGGGGCTATAATCATCAGGTTCCTCCTGCATCAATCTCTCTTTCTCTCTTCACATGCACACACACATACATGTATTCATGGCTTCACTAATATCGTTTCTAATCTGATTTCAACCGGCATTTCCTTCGTCACATTGTAGTTGCTTCTGATTTACTCTCTATGTTCATGTGAATGTGATGTTACGTTCTTGATTGTGAGGTCTCGCAATTTGGAACTGTTACAAAGGGTTTGTGAGGGTATTCTTTTGCCAACTTTTTGGACACTGAAGCGTTGCCCTTTAAATTGCAGGCTGGTTTACCATCGGCTACTTCTTTCTAACTGATATTGTGTCTGTCTCCAATGGAATCAGTAGATATTAGTTCATTAGATAGTTCAATAGATAGTGATTCGAGTGATTGGGATGTTGAGGAGTATAAGGCATTCAACGATTCAGTATCGAAGGATTCGGCTACCTTGCCATCCAATTCTAGGGTTCTTCCTGCATGGGCTGCAAAAAAACCTTTATCGTCTGTGTCAAGTGATACAGGTAAACCACAACCTCTGGAGGTGAGATTTACAGAGAAACCTTCTTTTGTTGATTTTCTTGTTTGAACTTGCTAGGTTTGCGTGGATCGGTTCGTACGTCTCATCCTTCTAAACGCAAATCTGCTTTGAATGGGCAGTCGTCCTCTTCTAAAAATGTTAGGAATTCAAATAGGTATATAGACAGGCATGGCAAGCAGACCAAAGTTTCTTCAAATACCGGTAAAGATAACATGGGCTTGTTAGTATATCTGTTGGGTGATATATCTCGATAACATCATATTGATTATAGAAATGGTTGGTATGTTAGGTACAGAATTCGATAACCGGTTACACCCCGAAGGTGCTAAAAGAAAGCTTCCGTCGTATCTTCAGCGGTCTTCATCTAAATCCAGTCCGAGTCTTGGGGTGAAAGATGTGGGTATCAGTCAAATCCATGAAAATTATGGAAAACCTGATCCTCCTGCACCTTCAAGTCATGCAAATGTTCATATGCAAGAAAATTTCAGTCGGCTTAACTATGATGCAATTGCTAGGAACCATGATGGAATCAGGGTGTTACCTCCTTGGATGCAGGCCTCCAAGTCTGTTCCAGCTGCACGGTATGCTGGTCAATCTGATCCTTATCACCCTGGGGCAGTTCAAGAAACAGTTGGTGATGAGAGGCATATTTATGAAGTAGCATTACGGGTATTAGTCCCTCTGTTCACATTACATTAAATGCTGCTTTGACATTCTATATATGAGTTTAGGATCCTTGGTACAGAGATACGCCCTCTGGTCTCTTTTTATGTATTCATATGATTTCTTACCTTCTTTCCTAATACTTCAAATCGTGATGATGTACTTCTAACGGTTGCCCAAGGATAAAGCTTGCATCGGAGACTTGTTGTCAATTTATTTAGTATAGATATACAATTTGTGTGTACTCAAGGAATTTGTCTTTTTGGTAAAGCTTCCTTCTTGAACCTGTTAAGTACTTTGACGAATTGGCTATTGGAAAGGATTAAAATGGTTTAGAGCAGGATATTCTCCAAATTCTTTTAGCATATTCATGTACGATATATCCTGATTATATGTACGCTACCTTTTGTATGATAGAGGTTGGTGCTTCTGATTATCTGCATGCTACCTTTTGAATGATATGTCATGTGTTAAAGGTTATAGTTGTTTCCTTTTCAGGGTCTTCGCCAACCAGTACGTGAAGCAACTTTACCTGATGGTCTTTTGTCTGTCTCTCTTTTCAGGCACCAGGTTTTGTATGCATCCAGTCACTATTTGTTTTGATTTAGTTAAATCAATGTTTTGATGGTTCCATATGTTATGGCTATTTCTTTGCAGAAAATTGCTTTGGCCTGGATGCTTGAGAAGGAGAACAGCGTGGCTTGTTCTGGTGGAATTTTGGCTGATGATCAGGTTACTACTAGCTTGTAATACTGTCGCCTTTTTGTTCAGTAGCACCTTTGATCCACCATATAGGATTTAGATGCATATAATTTTTTATATTTTATGCATCTGTTTCACAGGGACTTGGCAAGACCATTTCTATCATTGCACTTATACAGATGCAGAAATCATCGAGACCTAAATCGGAGGACCCTTGCGTTTCAAAAGCTGAAGCCTTGGATTTAGATGACGATAATGATAAAGACACATTAGTTGTGGATGAAGACAAGCAGGCTGGAGAATCTGATGAACCAAAGTTAAATACTAAGGTCAATAGTAGAAGTTCAACGCGAGAATTTCGCAATCGGAAGCCTCTAGCAGGTTCGTTGGTTGTGTGTCCAGCAAGTGTGCTACGACAGTGGGCCCAAGAGTTGGATGAGAAAGTTGCAGATGAAGCTAAACTTGATGTGCTAATCTATCATGGAGGCAATAGGACCAAGGATCCTGCTGAACTAGCACAATATGATGTTGTCCTCACGACATATTCCATTGTGGCAAAAGAGGTCCCGGCCAAAAGTTCTGGTGAGGATGATGATGATGATAAAAAAGATGGGGATGTGCATAGATTGTCTTCTGAAGCTAATAAGAAAAGGAAGAAGTCTCGTGCTAGCAAGAAAGGAAAGAAGGGTAGAAAAGGTATTCACAGTTCTGCAGTTGATTATAGCGGCACTCTTGCAAAAGTGCATTGGTTCAGGGTGATATTAGATGAAGCTCAAACAATAAAAAATAGCAGTACGCAGGTTTCTAGATCGTGCTGTGGCCTTAGGGCAAAAAAGAGGTGGTGCTTATCTGGAACACCAATACAGAACTCGATTGATGAACTGTTCAGCTATTTCAGATTTCTGAAATGTGAACCATACTCAAAGTACAAGTGTTTTTGCAATCAAATAAAGATCCCAATTTCCAGAAACTCAGATCAGGGTTATATGAAACTTCAAGCTGTGCTAAGGGCAATAATGCTTCGCCGAACAAAAGGTGACTTTTCTTCTGTCTTCTCGTGCTTCTTGAACCTGACTTAGTGGGTATACGGATTCTTTGTGTTGACTTATTAATTGTGGATCATCTCTCAGTTTTAATATATGCTTGTGTGAGAGTATTTCTCATGCACCTAGATAAAACACATAAAATTTAGAGTGAATTGTGGATTTGGTCCTTGTGGTATTCAATTTGTTAGGGGTGTGCATCGGTTGACATCCAACGGATTTTAGGGGATCCAATCCGATCCAATCATCCATTGGATGTTGTATTTCTCCAACCGAACCGATCCAATCATCCATTGGATGTTGGATTTTTCCAATTCAATTGATGATTGGATCGGTTCGGTTCCATTCATTGGATTTTCTTATTGGATATCCAATGGATCGGATTGGATCCAACCAATATTAATCGGATTGGTTCGGATTGGATCAGATCCATCCGACATCTGATGGATGATCTAATCAAATTAATCCAATGTTTTTAATCCATTTTACAATAATTCATATAATAAATTAATATTCCAAACAATGCCATAATGTTTAGTTCCATCGATTCTATAACTATTAAGTAATACTAAANTCCGGTGGTTGAGATTGGATGGCCAATTGGATTGGATCGGTCAGTTTTGGTCGGTTCTAGACTACCATCCAAGAACCGATTTGATCCAATTGGATGTCAAAATTTTTCATCCGATCCGATCCGATTACAATTAAATATCCAATCATTGTCGGTCGGGTTGTAATTGGATCGGTTGATTTTTGCACACCCCTACAATTTGTCCTGGCCATGGTCCCTCTGACTAACGTATATTTAAATCAAGGGCCATTTTAGCCTTTTTGTCCATTCTTTTGTCTTTTTCTTATTAAAAAGGTGAAAACATTGTTTTTATACACTCAAATATATTAGATATTGTTAATAGGTACTATTGCTAGAGCCTAGACTAATAAGCTATCCTGTAGAAATGCTCATGGTTGTTTATGGTACTGATTTGCTTGCTGAACTTTGACCTCCCTTAAGCAGTGATTCTCTTCTTGGCATGATATAGTTTTTACCTTGTGGTGCTTGATCATAAATATTTTTGTCCACCATGATACCCATTTCTGGTTTTATATGTAGTTGATAGATCAATTCATGTTTCTTTTGTTTGATTGTGCTTTGCTCTTGCTGAACTTGCATCGGTCTGCGTGTGACATAGTCAATGCTTGATTTCAGTTTGCTATGTGCTCTTCATATTCTTCTTGAAGTTGCGTGATGCTGATCAAATCGGTTTTTTTTGGTCCAGACACTTTGATTGATGGTAAGCCCATTATCATCTTACCTCCAAAAACGATAAATCTGACAACTGTGGATTTCTCGGACGAGGAACGGACTTTCTATGACAACCTAGAAGCAGAATCACGCAAACGATTCAAGGTGTTTTTTCTTTTGTCATCTCCCCTGAAAACCTTATTTTGTCGGTAGTTGCATGATTGCATCTTCTTTTAGTTACTAGTAGATAAAAGAATATATTTAGGTATGCTGCTCAAATTGATGACTTATGTAGCCTGGTTGCTAACTACTGATATATTTCAAGCCCCTTTTTTTATTGTCTTAATTGTTGATGTTTCTTTGTTAAAGAAAGAGTGGAAAATATTAGCAGGCTGGAAATGTTTTTCGCCCGCATGACTCAGATAAAATGTATTCTCTTATTGTACTGTAACTTCTCACCCACAATAGAAAGAGTGGAAAATAATAGCAGAGGCTTGTTGGTCTTGGATATGCTTTATGGCATGGGGTAACAAACATTAGTTGCTCTTATGACATCAATCACTTTTGTAGTAGTATCAAATTCAATCATGCAATATTTTCTATTAGATGAAACACACAGATATATTACTTACATCTGATTCATGTTGGTCTACCAGTTATTTATTTACTTACACAACACTTCCAAGCATCACTTGGCCTGGGCGGAACACGGAAGAAGTTCTAGTTAATAGTTTTTAGTATTCGATTATTGTACATGCGATGGTATGTTTGGTCATACATGACATCTGATACAGTTTTATCTGCAAATGTTTTTTTTTTTCTGTTTCTGGGAAACAATCATGACAGAAAAGTCAGAGTTCAATTGTATTTGTGCAGAAAGGAATCCGATTTATGTTGACTACTTTTTAACCACTCTTTTACAGGCTTATGCAGCTGCAGGCACTGTGAGACAAAACTATGCAAATATCTTATTGATGCTTCTGCGCCTTCGCCAAGCTTGTGACCACCCGTTGCTGGTTAAGGGATTTAGTTCAGAAGCAGTCCGTCAAGTTTCTACAACGATGGCAAAGAATCTTCCAAAGGATATGCAAGCCAATTTGCTGAATCTCTTGGAAACATTAAATATATGTCTTCTGTGCAGTGTGAGTACCCTTAGCCTCCAACCTAATTCCTCCTCTTAGTGAGAACATAGTGTTTGTCTTTGGGCCTAATAACTGATCAATCTCCATTCAGACCTTGTTTCAAAGTAGGAAATAAAAAATAAATAACATTGTATACAGTTACCTGCCTGAGGCGTATTTTTCTACAACTATGGTCTCTGATATCCTGCATTTTGCGCAAATTGGTATTTCACCATATTGGTATAACCAAGTCAGAGCACATTCTACTTTTATGATTGATAGTCCAAGCCATCAATTGAATCATCAGCTAAAAATTGCAATTTCTCAGTCCAAAGTTTCTAACTTTTATTGAGGTCTCGAGTAGTGATGCGTTTGGCAAATACCACAGTAATACCAGGATGCATAGTCTGTTTTCCAGAAAAAAAGTTATTTCAATATTTTTGCAACCTATTGATGTTTCATGCCTTTTGTCTGGAAGTTGGGTTTCATCTTCCATGTTTGTGTGCTGGGCTGCTGGCTTAAGTCCTGCATTCATTCATCTAGTAGGCAAATTCCAAATTGTGAACACCACCTGCGTTTTGAAGAGATTACATTTTATCTGAGTCATGGTATTTGACTACCATATATATACTGGTTTGCTTCTCGTTGCTTTCAGGTTTTATGATTAATTGTTTGATGCTTTGACAGGATCCACCTGAGGATGCGGTTATTACGATGTGTGGACATATATATTGCCATCAGTGTATATCTGATTATTTAACAGGGGATGATGACACGTGCCCGTCACCTAATTGCAAAAGTCAGATTGGTGACGACGTCCTATTTAGCAAAGACACTTTAAGGAGTTCTGTCTCTAATGATGATCATTATGAAGGTTCCTCTAAAAATGATGAGAGATCTTCAATTTTTCAAGATGATTATGCTTCTTCCAAGATCAGAGCCACTCTAGACATCATTCAGTCCCATTGCATAACTAAGAATTCGAGTTCGGGTGTTGGCGATTTGAGATGCTCGTCAGCTTCACACGCTGAAGGACCAATAAAAGCAATTGTATTTTCCCAGTGGACAAGGATGCTGGACTTGGTTGAATGGTCACTAAATCAGCATTGCATAGAATATAGGAGACTGGATGGTTCTATGTCTCTAGTCTCTAGGGACAGGGCTGTCAAAGAGTTCAATGCTGACCCTGAGGTTGAGCTGCTACATTTATACTTATATTTGTTTTTTTGATGCAATACTAGTAACTTATTTATACCATATTAGTTTGTTTTCCACATATATATATATCCAAATCATTGTTCAAGAAATATGCATTTAAAAGAATGAAACGATAAAAGATTATCCAATAAAACATAATAGTTACCCGTTATAGATAAACTGTAAGGTCTTTTTCATTAGTTTACAATTCTATAGTTGGGCATAGGGTTTATAAACATAAATGCTTCTTTTACATTTTCTATTGGGTATTGGCTGACACTCCTTCAATGCTCACATCCAGCTAGAGCAATGTGTATTTACTCTCTTATCATTCATTCTACTTTGTATTTTCAAAAGTTGATAATGATGCAACTCAGTGGAACTTAGTTCATCAATTTATATGTACTCAAGTAATGAATGTTTTACAGGTAATCGTTATGCTAATGTCATTGAAAGCTGGCAATCTTGGTTTGAACATGGTTGCTGCATCTCATGTTATTCTCTTAGATCTTTGGTGGAATCCAGCTACTGAAGATCAAGCCATTGACCGAGCTCATAGAATTGGACAGACTCGTCCTGTTACAGTCTCCAGATTAGCAATTAAGGACACAGTTGAGGACAGGATTCTCGCACTCCAGGTATGATCTGCACATATTATGCCTAAACTTTCCAATGAGTTCCACTTATCCGTTTGCTTACTTGATCCATTCATTTTCTTTTTTTGAATCGGCTCATTCATTCTCTTTCTGCTATCCATGCTATGATAGTTTCTTAAGACAATTCCTTTTCGGTTCTTTGGAGGCTCATTATTTCAGCTGTTCTTCGGTGGATGATCCCTTTAAGATTTTCATCCTTTTTACATTTTCCTGGTTAATTTGGCGTATTCTTTCGAACTATATGTTCAATCACATTAACTATGTGGTTGGTAGTTGGTAAATAAGCGAATAGGACATAGGAAGTAAATCATCTTATTAGTATTTTGACATGACACTTTTGAAAAGTGTCATATATATGAAAGACTTATAGTACACTTTTCAAAGGTGTCATATAAAAAGATTAATAGAATGTTTTTCTTTTTGGGTTCTATTAGGCTGTCCAAATTAGTCAAGCACTTGTTAGGTCGTCACTTCACTGGTTCACCCTAACAACTTAGTGTAACGCCTTCAAATTTAGTACATAGCTTTTCTTTAAGTATTTAACATTTATATACGGCAAAACTCACACTTCTCACATTCAGTGAGACTTGTACCCTTGTCTGCCTGTTGGGTTGTAGAGAAGATACACGGTTCTTGGTTATATAAACTTAGTAGCATTTGCTTAGTTTGAAGCGGAATAGGAATGAACCGCAACGGTCAATTCCATTAATCAAATTTCATTGGTGCATTTGATTTGTTCTTTGAGTTTTGTTAAGAAATTCAAATCCACATATGATATGTAATTTTCTTGGGTTCTAGCAAGGAATTCCAATCCCGTTGTAGCATCTTGTAAGAAAAAACTATGGTACTTCCATTTACTTCATTCCATTCCATCCCACCACAATGGATGTTACCACTGCCACTACCACCAACACTGCCATCGCCACCGCCACTGTCTCCGGCGCTGCCATCAATACCACCGTCGCCTTCATCCCGATCACCACCACCACCACCTCTATCATCTTTAGCACCACCATCGCACCACCACTACTGCCATCTACCTCCTCCTCCACTACACTGTCACTATGATATTCAACAAACCAAACAAATAGGATTCAAATTCTTGACAGATTCTATTCATTCCCATTCCTTTTACAGATTCCAATTGGTTCAAATTTCATTCTGTGAACCAAATGCCGCCTTAAAGTCCTATTAAATACTCAATAGGACGCCCAAGGACACTTGGACATCCTAAAAGACCAGTGTAATTATAGATATACATCCTATCTAACAATATGAATCCGTTTGTTCTCTAAAAGCACAAAATGGTCATTCTATGCTTATTTTTACTTCAAGAAATCGCTTTGTAATCTTTATCCCAACTCATCTCTTCTAAGGTTGTTCATCTAAACCGTCAAACAACATAAACCACCACTTTACTGTACGGTTTGTGGTTTTGAATCCTTTAACCGCGGTTAAAATTAAAATCGCACC
>LUCG01210758.1:0-18330 GCA_001633085.1 Carthamus tinctorius | reverse complement strand
CAACGCCGTCGGCTCGGCCTTCCACAACCGCCACCTCGGGCTCATGGTCCGCGGCTTCGTCGGTGCCACCATCCGTAAGCTCCAGTTCCCCGACCGACAAGCGGTCTCCAGCTGGCTCTCGCTCTACGCCACCGCAGGCGGCTGCCTAGGATCAGCCGCCATCGCATCCTTCACCTACTACATGCTCCGAAACCAAGAAGGATTCATCAGTTTATGGGTGGTTTCAATCTTCAGTGGCATCCTATGGTTCGCGGGAATCGCACATATCCTGACCGCCACCCGATCAAACGGAAGTAAATTATCAAATTCAGACACTAGGGTTTCCGGTAGCCATTTCGTTTCGATTTTCAAATTCCCACATGCGGCGGGAAGTCTCGTTGGGGTTTTTCTCTCGTCCTTTTCGACGATGAGCATATTCGCCGGCGGTCTTCTCTACATCGTCGGCCAACTCTGCGTTCCACCGAAAGATTTGTTATTCGTTTGGTTGACGTATTTCTTCTTTCCGTTATTCGTCTTGCCGCTTCTACAACCGATTCAAAAACTCATCCGATCGGACGCCGTGAAGATGCAAATCTTCGGTTTCTTGCTCTCCACGCTAACTTCCGGAATGGGGTTCTACCACCGCCACCAAAGCTGGCACAACGGCCACGTGCTTTTTCTCGCGGCCGCGCAGAGCATAGCCTCCGGCGTTCTCCACGCGTACAGCCGGATCCTGCTGATGGACTGCGCGCCCGCGGGAAAGGAAGGGGTTTTCGCGGCGTGGTTTTCGTGGGTCCGGATGCTCGGAGCGTTCGTCGGGTTCGCGATCGGGTCGAGCGGGAGCGGCGGCAACATCAATCGGTCGTTTGGGGGGGCGTTTGCGGCGGCGGTGATCGGGATCGTGGCGTTGGTGTTTAGTAATGTTAGCAGCTACGGCGGAGCCGTGGCGGCCGGGCACGTGCATAAGCGGCGGGAGACGGGGTCGCCGGTGCCGGCGCGTGGATCAAACGACGTCGTTGGCGCGAAAGAGAAAGGGGATTCGGAGGAAGGACAAGATCGAAGCATGGAAGTTTGATTTTGATTTTGATTTTTATTTGTTTTGTTGGATATTTGAAAACATTGGCGCCTTTTTTTTCTTCTTTTTCTTGCATTTCTCATTGTTTGTTAACAAATAAATGATGAGTGCCTCATAATATGTAGCTTTATTTGTAATCACCCTTAGTTTAACGTTTAACAAGATTTGCCAAAAAGTTGATTACCAAGTGATCTATAACGGGGTGGTAATCATGTCGTGTTCGTATCGGTGGGTCGGAAAGGTTTAATTTGGACATGACTCGTTTAACTGATCGTGTCGAAATCTTTAACCCTAACCTGCGATTCGTCAACCGACCTGAACACGTCCTGCGTAACACGTTTAATTATACGGTTTGGCGGTCATAAACAGGTTGGCGGGTCAACTACAATCTACTTCAAAACTCCAAGTACTACCAAGTGAAATTCGATTTACTGATTTTAGACGCTAAATAGGAAATTGGAAAAAGTAAAACTCAAAAGTCGTAATAAATTTTTGCAATATAAAAAATATTAAAATGATAAACGGGTTGGCGGGTTGACCACGAACCCATGTACCAATCCGAATCCGACCAGCGAAATAAACGGGTTGGCGGGTTGACCCCTGAACCCGTATACCAACCAGAACACGACCCGTGAAATAAACGAGTTGGCGGATCAGAAAACTCAACCCAAACCCGTTTATCTTCATGTCAGGTTCGTGTCATGTCGATAATTGACACCCCTAATCTACAATCCTTCTGAGAGAACGAACATCAATGGGGTATTTTTTAAGTCAATTCAGTGAACGAGGCTAATAGAATTGTGATCGAACCTAGGACTTATCTTTTATTTAAACAAAGTTAACCCGTCACTTTATCAATTGAACTACTTACCAAAGCCTAATTCGTGACAAAATTACGAGACCTTGTTTACAAATTATTTCGAATACCAATGAGTATCAAAAAAAATACACTAGACATGGAAGCATGAGGATGTCAAATATTTGACATAGATACTATCGATTATCGACTTATTTAAGTGTTTTGATGATTGTTGTTGTGAATACTAACGTATAAATTGAATTTGATAAATTAGAGATATGCCAAAATATACATATAACATATAAAATATAAAATATGATATGTATTGATCTATTAAATTAATGATCATAGATTTTGTAGATTGGTTGTTTGTCTAGATACTCAAGCAACATTACTTATATTCGAAAAAGTTATTTTTAACGACAAGTTAATACACATACGTTCCAGCGGTATTGGGCCTTCAATTGGGCAATCCCACTAATCTGCTGGCTGTGACCGCCGCAACCTATGGTTGAACCTGACGAGCAGGGAGGTGGATCCCATAAACCGGATCCTCCCATACCAGCTCCAAATCCGGCCTCGAAAGACCAGATCCAAAGTCTGAATATCTCAGAAATGTCACCCGTGGGAATCGAACCCTAGTAGTGTGGCTTTCACCCCACACCTCCCAGGGATGTTACCTATCCAAACTGAGGTAACATCCTTTGATATATTTGAAAATGTTTTAACTCATAAAATCAATCAAACACTAAAACGTGATCACTAAATACACTTAAAAGATGCCGAATACAAAACGTGTATCACACATCAAAAATATCAAATATAAAATAACTTGATTAAGATGTATCAACATAAGTTTATTTAACTATAGAACTCTAGATTTGAAATAACCCAAACAAAATGACATGTTAAGATGTAAATTCAAAAGGTAAGTTCTAAAATTTATAACTTATACATCGGTAAATAATTTCTAACAAATTATTTAAAATTAAGAAAATGAGGATTTTGACCATTTTTTCCTCGGATAGATTACCGTCAAACGAAATAAATACGGAAATGAAATGATTCCAATGAATGTAGAACAACAAATTCTGTAATCTAAGGAATTTAATGGAATTTCAAGGATTCCGTCCTTTTTTCCATGAACCAAACATGATATTGAAATGCCTATCAACTTATGTTGCATCAAATAATTATATAAGGCCATTCTTAATTGGGTAAGGGGCGGGTTTAATGGCCAGGTCAGCGGGTTTGAAATGTTGGTGGTATTGGTAGGGCGAATGGTCCCTTGCGCCCTGCGGGTATGGGTGAGGGTTTCCAAACCCATCGAACTCGCCTCACACACACTCTCNCCCCCCCTCTCTCTCTCTCTCTCTCTCTCTCTTCCCTCTTTCTATCTCCTAAAATAAAATAAAAAAATAAGTGTACCAGGGTATGAAATGTTGATGCTAACTCCACTTTAGGGTTCAAATGATAGGAAGAGAAAAACCGATACCAGGATTTGAAATGTTGGCGGTACTCATGGCATAAAAATGTTTGGATTAAGGCCATGCGTAGTGGTGGGTGGGGCTGCAGCGGGTTGGCGGGCTACAGTGGGCTCCGCTACAGAGTCAGCGGGCTCGACTGGGTGGGGGCTGCAGCGGCGTTGAGACACTGATCCACCCGCTCCTCTCCGTCTCTCACACTCTATTTTTTTCCTTTTTTTTAATTGTATTGAGTAGTTGGTTTAGGAGGGTTCGGATATTAACCGATGGGACTCCATGAGGCTTATGGTTTATGAAAAAACTGATGCAACGCAGATGTGATAGATGGCTCAGATAGCCTAGTAAGATGTTACCAAAAAGCAATATATTTCCTCTAAACAAAAAATAGAAAATGTTAGTTACTCTGCGTGGATGATGCCCCCCCGGTAGGTTTTCATCTTTTGTTCTTCTTCATTCATGGTGAATCCTAAACCCTAAAATGTGTTTGAGAACCCTTCTTCAAACCAGCAATCGATTGTTTTTTCGATCTAACCACCTGGAAAACCCTAGAAAATCCTAAAACGAAAATCGATTCGCGGTATTCGAACCCCTATTAGTTGAAGGCTGAAAGTATATCAGGTATCAATTTTGTAGCCATAGTATCACGCACTATATTCTACTAACCTACGATATAATCTGCCCAATCTAGCCTTTTAGTTGAACATGACTAATTGAATTACGCTTATTTCAAATTGTAACATGAGTGAGTTTGGCTGATCCTGATCAAATGACATTGTTTGATTGCTTATTGGCATCATGATTTATGAGTATAATAGGCTATTTGCTGATGATGTGTATATTTGATGTTTTTATAACAGATCAATTGCTGATATATTTGTAAGAACATGTGCAATGAATGATGTTGCTGTGTATCTGCTGTTTGTGTTTGGCATACTAGCAGATAAGCTAGCTGGTAGCTGATAAGTTAGCTTATGAACGATATATGTTTGGCAAAAACTAGCTTATAGTATGTAAAATGACCAAAAAGGTACCTTGGGGTATGATAATTAATATTAATAAGGGTATAATTGGAAAAAGCTACAAAAAGCTCCTGTTTCAATAAGCTAGCTTATGGTCCATCCAAACATGTACTAGCTGATAAGCTAGCTTATTTTTACCAAACACAGCCTAAGTAATTTGCATTTTCACTTGATTTTGTGACATGTTATGACATTTTTGACAAAAATGGAAGATCAAGATTGGAAACACAACAAGAAATTTTAGCATCTTAAGTTGATCTAAAGTAAAATTAGAAATACTAGTTTGTCTAAATTAGGTTCTACATTTAACCCCATGTTGTTTAAAGGCCATGCTGATGCTTTCTTGAGTTATAAACTTGTTCGATTATGGCTAATAAAGAAAATTATTGCAGGTCTTTTGGGTGTTGTATTGAAGGAGATGAGATGTTTGCCTGCAAGTACATGTCTAACAAAAGCTTTGACTTCTTTCTTTTCGGTTAGTAGTATATTCCTTCCATTACAAAGATTTGTCTAACAAATACGTAACTATAATGTTGTCGTTTCAAGTAATGTGGCTTGTATGTTGAGACAGATGAAACCAAGAAGGTATATTTTCTATGGGCTGGATGATTTAACTTATCTAAATAATGGTCTGTGATTTTGTTGTCGATTTTACAATAGAGGATTTAACTTAAAAACAAAAACTTGTTATCAAATGAGAAGAAGTTATAGTTATGGACTTGTTACTGCTCTTGCACATGGGATATGAACAATGAGGATTTAACTTTAAAAATGTACCAAAGGAACCTCTTCTCGTTCCACAGGAGATTATTTCAGACAGCATCGTCAATAAGCACAAATACATTGATTGGGTTTTACCCAAACACCGAAGGGGATTTAATATCCAAACTTGCATTGGTCTTACAGTCTTGTTCACATCATAATCCTGATCCTCATGTAATTCGACAAGGCCAACAACTTCATGCTCAAGTAATCGTCAATGGCATCAACCATGTGGGTCTACTGGGTTCGAGATTACTTGGAATGTACATACTTTGTGGGAAAATATTTGATGCTAAGACCATGTTCCATCGGCTTGATTTGTTCTATGCATCGCCATGGAATTGGATGATTCGGGGGTTCACCATGATGGGGTGTTCCGATTCTGCATTATTGGTTTATTTTAAGATGTTAGGATACGGAACTTGTCCTGATAAGTATACTTTTCCTTATGTGGTCAAAGCTTGCGGTCGTTTGGGAGCAACTGGGTTGGCAAAATCTGTGCATCGTACGATTCAGATGATGGGTTTTGAGACGGATGTTTATGTAGGTAGTTCTTTGATCAAATTCTATGCTGAAAATGGTTGCATTGATGATGCACGTAACCTGTTCGACAAATTGCCTGAAAGAGATGACGTATTGTGGAATGTTATCCTTAATGGTTACCTAAAACACGGGGACTCCCATCATGTCTTCTTACTGTTTAACCAAATGAGGAGTTCCGAGGTTCGACCTGGGTCCGTGACTTACGCGTGTGTTCTGTCTGCGTGTGCCTCTGATGCAAATATTACGCTCTGCACTCAGCTTCATGGACTTCTTATCAAATGTGGACTGGTGAACGATCCTCAGGTGCTCAACACGTTGATCGGAGGGTATGCAAAGTGCCATAGGCTGTCTGATGCCCGCGAGCTATTTGATAGCATATTGGAAGCTGGTTCGGTTACTTGGAATGTGATCATTGGTGGGCATGTGCAGAAGGGACTTATGAATGCAGCTTCGGATCTTTTACGTAAAATGATATCTGTAGGCGCCAAACCAGATACTGTCACTTTAGCAAGCTTCCTTCCGTCTGTATCCGAGTCAACTCGTGTAAACCAAGGTAAGGAGATCCATTCTTACATTTTAAGACAGAATGTAAATTTGGACGTATTCTTGAAGAATGCACTTATTGACATGTACTTTAAGTGTAGGGAGGTGGAGATGGCACGCAACGTTTTCACCTACAATACTGCCATCGATATCGTTATATGTACTGCTATGATATCAGGGTATGTGCTTAACGGGATGAGCTCTGACGCCTTAGAGATTTTCCGATGGTTGGTTAATGAGAAAATGAGACCGAATGCGGTTACACTCTCGAGTTCTTTACCAGCTTGTGCTGGTTTGGCTGCTTTGAAATTGGGCAAGGAATTGCACGGTCAGATTCTCAAGAAAGGGTTTGAGACAAGGTGTTATGTGGGAACAGCAGTCACAGATATGTATGCAAAATGTGGCAGACTCGATCTTGCACACGAAATTTTCACGAGGATGTCTGAAAAGGATGCTGTTTGTTGGAATTCCATGATGACTAGCTTTTGCCAGAACGGTCGACCAGAAAAAGTCGTCGATCTTTTTCGTGAAATGGGTGCGAAAGGAGCCAAATATGATTTCGTTAGCATATCCACTGCTCTTTCTGCTTGTGCAAGTTTACCGTTACCCAGTTTCGGGAAAGCAATCCATGGTTTCATGACAAGAGGTGCATTCTCCTGACTATGCTTACTTGCTTTCCTTCCATTTATGCTTTTACAACCAATGTTTCTTGCAAAATTTTGTAGTGTATGCGGAATACGACGGGACATTACAGTATAAAAACCCGTCCCGTATTTGGCGCAATTAGGCTGGCGGAGGATCTGAGTGGGACAAAAATGTTTCTCTATCCACCAAAATAGGTGGAACAAATATCAGGGAGATGAAACAACTGTAGCTGAATTACTAAACTACTCATGTCAAATAAAAACCCTAAAACCTTGTGTAATTCTTTCACCACCTACCTTACTCTTGTCATTTTTGACACACCCTATGAAAAAAGTTTGATTGGAGGTGAGTTTGCTACATCTTACCCTCCTCAGACTATAACCCCCCATTGCCTAAAGAGCAGGTTGGCCTAATAACCTTCAAATTAACTCAAAACCATGGTGGAAGTTATTGATAGCCCACAACTTGGGGCTTATAAGGAGCTCACATGTCTTATTTTCTATCCACGTGGGGCTGGTTGTCACACGTATGCTACTTTGTGTTTGACTCATTGGGTTCGTTTGGTTTCGTTTTAGGTGCATTGAAGACCGACCTTTACGCAGAGAGTGCACTAATAGACATGTATGCCAAATGTGGAAACTTAGAATCTGCAAGAAAAGTTTTCAACATAATGCAAGAGAAAAGTGAAGTGTCGTGGAACAGCATCATCGCCGCTTACGGAAACCACGGCCGTCTTCAAGAATGTCTCTCTCTGTTTCGCGAGATGAAAGAATTTGGATTCCAGCCCGACCACGTCACGTTTCTGGCTATAATCTCCGCGTGCGATCATGCCGGTTTGGTCGACGATGGCTACCGCTACTTCAAGTCCATGATAGACGATTACAAAATTGCAGCACAGATGGAGCATTACACGTGCATAATCGATCTGTTTGCCCGAGCTGGTCGGTTGAGTGAAGCCATTGAGATCTTGAAGTCGATGCCTTTTGATCCCGATGCCGGTGTCTGGGGCACGTTGCTAGGGGCGTCGAGGGTCCATGGGAATGTCGAGATGGCTGAAATGGCTTCGAAGCATCTTTTTGAGATGGACCCGAAGAATTCGGGATATTATGTTTTGTTGTCGAACGTGCAGGCGAATGCAGGGAAATGGGAA
The DNA here is from genome assembly GCA_001633085.1 of Carthamus tinctorius. NCBI lineage: Eukaryota > Viridiplantae > Streptophyta > Magnoliopsida > Asterales > Asteraceae > Carthamus > Carthamus tinctorius. Next base: position 10,331 of record LUCG01210758.1, on the reverse strand, counting down.
GGGGTTGATAAAACGAGAAGCATGATGAGAGATAGGGGAGTCGAGAAAGTGCCAGGTTATAGCTGGATCGAGGTGAATAACGGTGATACGGAGGTTTTTGGTGCTGCGGATTCGGGGAACCCTCGATCGGATGAGATTTATACGTTGTTAAAGAACTTGGTTTTAGTGATTAAGGATGAAGGGAGGATATGCAACGATTTAGAGACACGGGTTGTTTGGTAGTTGTTGAATGGTTTGGTGTAGAATGATTAAGAAACTCATGATATAGTGCAAAATGAAATATGATTGTTTAGGATGAAATTAGAGATTAGGGTGCTGAATGGTTAAGGGAGGTCCAAGATACAAAATCATTCATAGGGTTTTAGATCATTAAGAGGCAATATTTTTTGCCAAACAAGATCCATCTCTTATCGATTCAGATGTTGCCTCTTAATGGAACTATTTTTTGTCCAAACATTAAAGTTTTAAAGCCGAAGGAGTATCATTTTTGGTGTCTTTTTTGTTCTCTTCTGCGAGTCACCGGAGGAAACGAAGGAATCGTTTGTATGTTTATTGTTTTTAGGATATATATTACGTATAATTCATCGTCACCATTTTTATCTCGTTCTCAAGGTTTATTTTAAAATTAAAGACTTTGTTATATATGTACTACTTTCGTAAAAGATGATCTCCTTATTGGAGAAGAAAGTTTAGTTGTAAAGCGGAGGATAAAACGATTGTACATGTGTCGTCATTTGTCTCCATTCATCATGAATAATAAACGTGAATTTTTTAAAAACATTCATGATGAATAACATATACTGTTATCTTATTTTGACCACTTTCTCGTCTGATCCTCCCTTTCTCTCTCTGTGTACATGTATACATATATACATAGAATTGAGATCAAACAAAAAGGCAGTCAATTTACGAAAAGACGAAAAACCGTGATTACGGGAGTAGAATCACATGATACAACATTGTCTAGAGGCTCTTATGAACCATTTCTCCTTGTATCCCATGTATGCACTTCTCTCTCTTCCCACATTCCCTAATTTCCTACTGCTATATACTATGCTTTTTTCAAATGCTCAAAAATGTACTTTTCTCTATAAAAGTTTCCATGCAATTATCAACCAAAAAAGGTAGGAAGACTGCTGCCTAAACACAACCAATTCTAAAAGAACAATTTAACACACCAATCATTCTAACTAACTATAACAATCTCAGCATGAAGAGGGAAATACAAGAATATACCACCACACCGACTCGAAACCTCCGTCTTTTCTTCCATCTCACTTGTTCCCCCGGAAAAACATGTAAACTTTCTGTTTAAACAACACAAATAAACAAAAAACAACGTGAGAACTACATACACAAACAACAAACAAACAAGAGAAACAATATCAACTTTTTAAATCTTTGATAACTAACCTGAAGTACCCAGAAGCTTAGAAGGGATTCTAAGCAAAATAATCCGAATCCTACTAAATAGAAAATCTGCAAGAGAACAAAGACAAACACTTTCTATTATCTTTGCTAACAAATTATGAATCAGGATGGTAACTTACAATATGCTATTTGAGCTCTAGAGGTCAGGTCTCCGTGCATCTTACTCCCGTACCCCACATCCAAGTGGGATATATACTAGGCTCGTTTGGTTTGGTTTATTGTACTTCCACTCTGGTCATAGGTCCCAAAGGCCTAGAATTTTTTTGGAGTGGTGGCACCATTTGACTATAAGAAATTGAATCTTTTACTTCAACTTTTTTCAAAATTATAAGGAACTCGAAATTAAAAGCTAAAAACTGGAAATTTGGTACCCAAGGGATTCAAAGCCGCCAGCAAAGGAGGGGGGGGGAAGACCAAAAACTGGAAATTTTTTGGAGGGGTTCGCCCCTCAAAAAACTATCAGGCTCTATTAAATAAGGTTCGCCCCTGATAGAGCCTAGAATTGACCATAGAAATCCTTGTTTGATATTTAAATTTTCGGTAGTTTTTCAGCGAGCACAAGTTTGAAAAATAGGTATGCTTTACGAGACATAAGCACAACAGATAAAGTGTAGCACTTACCCCGACTAATACATGGTCAGAGAAGACATCAACAGCAGCAAGAATGCCTCTGGTGGATAAAACAAGGAGACAAATGTTAGGAGATGGATTTCGAGAACAAACATGTAAAGGAAGGTGTCATCATACCCATAAGAAGAAAAATCACAATTCACTCAAACATTACATGCTACAATACATTGCATTTGTAAGAAAGAAATACTGACAAAATTTAGAGTAAACTGTTTCTGAGCAGAGAGATGACAAACCCAATTTGTAACATGTTCCCACCAAATTAATAGAGATTAAACATTTTTATTTAAGGTCTTAGGGCCTGTTTGGTTTGACTGAATATTTTTGAGGGATTTGGATTTCATGGAAGGATTTGGACATGTTTTGTTTGTAGGATTTCGAATGAAACTGAATCCATTTATTATATATGATTTATAAAAGCAAATGATAAAAATAATTAAAGTACCTTTTCCTAAATTGATTATATACAAAATAAGTGTTTTAACATATTTCAAAACACTATTACAAACAAATCCCACGAAATACCAACTACGCCCATGGGATTTCTAAATCCCTTGTTTGTGGGATTGGAAAGGAATCCAATTTTATATCCCGCAAACAAAACGTGCCCTTAGGATCTTTTCGAAGATTTAACAAGTTAATTACCAATTTGAGAACCACACCAATTTCATTTAAGCATAGCTTTTCTATACTGTCAGATAAAAATGAAGAAGCATGTAATGTTGGGGGTTGTCAGAGCATAAGAGTAGGGTTGGTTGGTGTTAAGGTTACACTTTTGAAACAAAGGTCAAAGAGCCGTCATTTTGTGTACTGAACCCAAAATTTTATAGTCAAGATAAGAACTTACGTTAACGACTTCCCATGAAAAACGATTGGAGGAGCGATAGCAGCAAATATACAAAAGCCGAGGTGAAGCTGCAAAATGAAATGGATTCAGATTGTAAGTGGAAACTGAGAAGAAAGCAACCACCTAAATGTGTGACTGTTCATCAGCATAACTTACCAAGTAAAACATGAAAAACCATCCAAATTTGAAAGCACTGTCAGTCCTGCCAACACGTGAAACAAAAGCATTTACAACAATTCAGTACTCACTCCAGCACTCCACGTAATAAACAAAGTAGTGAAACAGTCAAAAGGGAAAAACAGAAAGTCCCAACACTGCCGGCCTAACTATCTATAGCTCTTCATCCTCCTATGGATGGTTCCCAGTCCTTAATCCAAAAATGGTAAGATAGGGCTCCCAGGGATCGAATATGGAGCCAAAAGCTGATTTTACAATTCTTCTTCAGATCATATGCCCAATCGTCCATACCCATACTTGGCAGGTATACAGATTTGTAAATCAGATCCTTTATCCGCATATAATATGTTTACGTCCCACAAATATTCCAAAAAGAGTTAAAAGATTCAGCATATCCCCTTGAGGGAAGGATAACAAGGAAAACATAAATGCTCAAGTAAAAACCCAAGAGAAGTTGCAACAAGCCTACTCAAGCCTCTTCTTCTGATATACTCGTATACCTTCCGGTATAGTTACCAAACACCAAATAAATCCATCCCCGATAATTCTAGATGGCCAACCAATCAAGATACCCCACTTTCTTGGATATATTGAGTATTTACTCCCTACGTCCAAAAAAATGCAACTCTCTGTTTTTCGCTTGTCCGTGTAGTCCTTTGTGAATTTGCCTATTTGCACACTGGCGATCATTATAAGATGTGATGAGATTGATTGTAGCCCGCAAGTTTTTCAACTGTCTTGTTAAGGGGTATTTAGATATTTTATTATTAGTCAAAAACTTTAATAGCACTATGTGTCAGGTCAAGCATTGCTTTTTTATGAAGTGGGTATATGCATCTTGATTACCAAATACATCCATTGTACACATCAAGCAGAAGTACTACCTCATTGCACGGTAGAGTGGCCTGTACCATAGAACATAGGAAAGGGGTACTCCAAGAAGAGCGTAAATTGTTGCAAGGAAAAAAATCTTGACACCTGTATAAAGAAAAGCATAAAAAGCTCAAAACCGTACAAAGTTATCTAATATAGCACTAGTTCCTCAAAATACTTGAGATAAATAAGAAGATAAATAATCAGACTTACCACCACCCTTAATCCAACAGACGGTCACCGCTACAGCATTAAATGTAAGGCAAAGAACTATGCCTGCATGGTGAAGCAAGGGTCAAACCAAAATGAGCCAAGTAAATAAATGAAAAAGTTTATGGTTGTAGCTTATCAAAAGACATTAGATAATAATGGCCAGACAGGCAGACTACACGAAAGAGCATATCCCCAAAGGGCTGTCCCTTTGAAGTTTGAACCACACAAACCACTGAAAGTAGGGCAAAACTACACAATGACAGTAAGGCATAAGCAAAAGAATCAAGACTACCCGAGCATCCTCCAAGCAACTCACATCAGTGATGAAGAAAGCTGAAGGTAAATCCCCGACCGTGATAAACTCCACTATAACTACCAAATGAGCCTGAAACCACCCATTAAGCCTCAATGAAAAGGTAAAATATTGAAGGGGATGAATGGGTCAAGCAAGGGTGGCAGTTCCAGAACAAAAACGAAGGGATCACCAAGAATAGACCATTGAAGCCTGTAAAAGCATTGATGAGTCGGTCAAGAGTGGTCATGGTTGTACACAGCAGAATCGACGAAGGGGAAAAAGGATGCTGCTGCCCTGTCATGGAGGCCAGCGTCACTGTTGCAGGTTGGCTGGATCTGGACAGAAACCAAAGGCCAACAAGAGTGAATGGTGAAGGGACTCAATGATTCAGGGAGAGCATTAGAGGATCACTGGACAATTGTTGAAATTCCGGCACAGACAGTTAAGCATGATTGAAGAAGGGCTGTGAATAAGGTCTGAGAAGAGACGGAGCAACACCAAAAGGAAAAATGATATAGAGGACAAAAGCATACATGAAAGACTTGGTATTTCTTAAGCTCTGTCGCAGCTGACTGCAATGCAGCTAACTCAAAACCATAGGCAAGCATGCATCTTCCCTTGTAAATCTGCAGGCACATCTGCAATCCTCCCGAAGTTCGCAGATATTTTTCTGAGACGCCGTTGTTGCCTATGACACTCAAATATCCCCTACGTACTACCTTCCTCACAACATTATTACCACCACTTTTCATGGTTCATACCAACCAACGTTGATGCTCCTAACACAACTTTCTAAGACTTCCATTTCAGATAAGAAGATAATATATAAACCGGATGATCGAATAAGCAAATGCCACATATGACATCCATATATATAACACATCCATCCCTAGGATGACCTGACTCAAACTTGTGGAAACCGTGTCTGGTGTTACGATGTTTATTATTTCAAATAAAACAACGATTTTATCATTTCGAATAAAACAAGCTAGTTGTTCTAAGTTTGAGACCGGATCCGTTTGCCGTAGAAGAAACGGTAATATGTCCCAAATGGATAAAAACTGAGTAAAGAAATACTAAAATCAAGTATCTCTAAGATGATTCCATAGCAGTTGCTTTAGCTTCCAAGTGCAAACAACATTTTTTAAAAAGGAAGTACGAGTGACATACCTAACCAACTTGCGAACGCCAAATACTGCAACTTTTGAGCATGAACAGGTATCTCGTTGCTTATATCATGATGAATTATCGGGAAGAACGGAGGCCAGTTTCTATCATCTGTGGGGATGCCAGCTGTTTTCACATAGCATGAGAGGTTGTTTCAAAGAATGCGAAATGAGATGAAAATATAGTTTAGAAAACAACACTAAATGGCAATACTTACCACCAGCAACGGCTTCTTCTCTTCGCTTGATGTCCTGTGGAATACATGGCAACAGACAATTTGATATCAGCTCAGGTTGCACAGTGATTAAATACAATGTTAAACTGTCAATTAGAAGTTAACGAAGGCGGCATCTGACTCGTGCTATAGTTAAGAGAATATTTTGATTCTTATTGACAACAGAAATGGAAGAAGCACGATGATTAACAAGAACAGGTATACATTAAGGATGCATCCCCAACTATTTTGCTCAAAATAGAAATGTAAAACCAACCCTTTCCCTTCTTTTCAAGTCTGCTTCCCAATTTGAAAGTTCTTTCTCTTTTTTCTTCGGATCCTGCAACATCACACCGCTCAATATCCTCACAGGAGCACAAAATGACTAACAGACAAAACAGAATATCATAATACATTCATGGAGTCCAATGGTATGTCTACAGTTGCATCATGTTTTTGACCAAAACCAAAGGTACTAGCAACCATTTGCGGAATGCGGGATTTTGATCCAGGAGCAGCATTGCCATTCTGCAATGGAAAAATAAAAATCAGCACACGGTATAGAAGGGAATCAAACTGAAGTACACGAAGTCCAGACCGAGTTGTGCAATTATGTCCTGTGATAAAAGCATTGAAGTCCAATGTGAAAATAAGCTTTGACCCACATTTTTTTACTTATAAAAGAATACTTGTTTAGCTTTTGTAATGTTGAGTAAAATAAGCTTCCGCCATTGTATCTCATGTTTTGATCATTTTTATCCACCGGTACCATTTGATAGCCGAAAGAGGAAGTACTTGACTATTTTGCTATTGTGAAAATGAGACTATACTTGACGATTTTGCTACTGTAAAAATCATATTAAGTTGTGTCTTAAGATCTCAGTTTTTTGCTGGAAAATAAAATCAGGGGACAAAGGTATTGGAAGAATAAGAAATTCGGGTGCCCAAAGTTTATTTTACCCAATAGTACAAGGACCAAACAAATAAATTTTTAATATTTCTTTCTTGATAATTGATGCAAAAAATTGGTCACTCTTTTATTTGTATATGTAAAGCAAGTTTAGATGACTTGATGAATATTTGAAGAATGTTGTCTAGCCTTTGAAAGTAAATTGTTCCTTCAAATGGTTGATTAATCCAAAGTTCAGAGACAGTAACTGCAAGTGCACAATGTAGTTTCTTTTTGTTTTCTTCCTTTTTCATTTTGTTTGTTGGTTTTGTTTGTGTGTGTGTGTGTGTTTGAGTAAGGACATACTTGGAGTACGAAGCAAGTAAGTTATTGTCTGAATATTCGGGAGCTAAGATCATTCCAATGCCCCCTTTCACCAAACCATGGTGAAGATGACCAGAACATCAGCCCTTGCTGGATGGTTTCCAAAGCATATAGCCATATATTTCATTTTACTGAGTCCAAATACATCTATATGGGTAATCATGTCCTTCAACAAATTTCACTTCATTTTTCAAAATCAAGAATTGTTATCTTCAAACCAACTAGTAGAAGCTTTTCTACCAAATATCAACTAAGGCATTGTTTGGTAAAAATAAGCTAGCTTATAAGTCAAGTACATGTTTGGATGAACCATAAGCTAGCTTTTTGAAAAGCTACTTTGAGTAGCGTTTTTGTGACTTATTGTAATTATGAGACTTATTATTTTTCATATTCCAAATATACCCTTCTACTTTTTACATTACTAATTTTTAAACATGACCTTTTTTGTCATTTTACAGTCATAAGCTACCTTATTAGCTAGTTTTTGCCAAACGCATCTTATTCATCAGCTAGCTTATCAGCCATCAGCTACCTTATCAGTCATAAGCTGGCTTATCAGCTAGTTTGCCAAACATCAACTAAATGATGGCCAAATGAATCATCCTTAAGAGATGACCGATCATTTAAATACTTTAGCTGTTTATAATTACAATTTACAAATAGAGCCACCTAATAGTAATTATGTTGCCCATCTCTTCATCTACATACCTTTTAAGTTTTTGCAGGTTGTCTCTTTAAACTACTTTTGGAAAATTCAATCTTGAAAGGAGTGGTAATCATGTTCACATTGTATTGCACTACCACTTCCACAAATTTGTCCAAGAGTTATGTAATCAATGCAACCCAAAATACAACTCCTTCCACCATCAAGATCAAATTAAGTCCTCTTCTATTGAAATAAATTATAATTCTGGTACCAAAATTTAGGGCATGAATAACAAATTTCCAGTCTAGTGTCAATGAGAATGACTACGAACACTGCAAAAACAAGCATTCTATTTCCAAAAAAAAAATCAGTTTAATTTCTGCCTAAATAACAAATGATTAGATCATTAGAACACATTACAATGCTACACATAATTCATCATCTTTTCAGCATCAGTAACCTCCGATCTGCCGCAAAAATTTAGGAATTACACAAATTACATGCAAAATATACGCACCGCCCTAAACACCGCACATATTCCGATATTCGCACATTATATATTAAAACAAGCGTCAAATTGAAGCCGAATTTTGTTGAAAAACCAAAAACAGCAAGCTAAAAAAATGGCAGATCTAAATCTAAATCTAATCTAACAAACAGAGAGTGCGTGAAATTAGCAGTTACCGAGAATGGATTGACTTCTTCATCATCAAACGGATTCGGATCTTCACGATGATTCATGGCTGATTTATTAAGCTCTTTTCTGGAAATTGAAACTAGAAATCTTGCACCGAATGAAGTGGTTTGTTTGCTAGATTTACGTCTCTCCCTCCTTCTTTGCCTAACGCGGGATTACTTAACCAGTATATGAATGTTCCAGTTTTGGCCCTCCAAGTTTTCAATGTGGTCATGTTGCGAATAAAATTATAAATACTTATGACCGTTTATCAAATTCTTATTGGGCGGGCAAGTAGTTATCGGATCGTTAAGCATCTTAAACCTGGTAAACGCTTATTGAGTAAGAGTTGTTTTTCATATTTATTGAATAAGACTTTCTGTAACGCCCCCAGAACCCGTGACACGATATTGTCCGCTTTGGGTCAAGTCCATGCACCCTCACGGTTTTACGTTTTGATTGAATCCACACACCAAAAGGCCTCATGTCAAGTGAGGCTATCCACACCTNCCCTCCCAACCCTCCCAACCTAACATGCCACATCAGCTGACACATCAGCTTTTCTCCAACCCTCTCATAACCCTTTGCAACCCTCTATAACCCGTACCCCAATTCTCCCAACCCTCTCACACACAACATACACACATAACACACATAAAAGAGCGGTGTGGCCAACCCGCATGAACCACGAACCATGAACCACGAACCCGCCGAGCTCCATGCTTGCGTACCGTAGCCCACTCAGCCTGTTGAGCGTAGGCATGCGGTACGCATAGCCTTATAAGGAGTGCTTTGTTCCCCTCACCAATCGATGTGGGACGAGTTGTTACCTTATAAGTGAGGTTATTGTCTTGTCTCTTATCAGGTAAGTTTATTGGTCTTCGTCATGCTTAATCAATAAAATGAATTATGTCGGTAAGTATTTATAAACGTGCCCTTAAAATCGTACCTTTCTTAACCATGTTGTATTTTACTTCCTCATTCATGTCCTAAAAAATCATAACTCGAGCAGAGTCGTAATTTTTTTAATCATCGAGATCGATTTTTTGCTATTTTTATTTTTGTCGATTTAACTTGTTAAAAATAAGATATAATTCAAACCGATCAATTTGTAGAAAAAAATGTGTTGGAATTGTCACCTCTTTAAGGGTTGTATGACAAGATGTTTACTGGATAAGGAACTTATAAGAGCTGCTTAGCAATGGCGAATAATGTTATCATGAGAGATATCGAAAGGATTTATTTTAATCTTATCCTATAAGTAAGATAAGAAAACTTTTATCTTACCTAATAAGATTTAATAATCAATAATGACACATAATAAGTAAGTAAATATAATTACTCTTATGGGTAAACAAGCCTTATTAATCTTCACAATTTACTCTCATGATTGTTTTTAATCTAATTCCTTGATTTGCTTTCATTTTATATGTGATTGAGTATTGTAATATGAAAACACATGAACTTTTAGGGACTAAAATATAAAATAATGGCCAGGTGACACGTCACTAGGAATTGCCGGTGTGGTGTCACTATCGTGTCGGTTGTGTTTATTCTTAAAAGTTGTGCAACATTTAGCCCATTCACTATGGACCAAACCCAATGAACCCAATTGTCATATTAACCGCCACACCACTTTTTCACTGTCTTACCTTAGAGCATCTCCAACGAAGAGAATCAATGCATTAATTTGACATCAGGGTTAAACTCGAATAGCTTAGTTGTTAGTTGAAAGACTATGTATGGGATGTTCTTTCTATAGAGTGATAAATTTAGGTGTATTCTTTCCTCGAGTTTGACTAAAAAAAGACTCAAGTTTTTTATTATATAAGAACCTCCTTTTTGCACTTTTTATTGCCACATCATCTCCACCTCATCAAATGAAGAAC
>LUCG01210745.1:0-10370 GCA_001633085.1 Carthamus tinctorius | reverse complement strand
AAGTGATGGGTTTATGGTGGATTTCCGACGGATTTATGATGGTGTTGACTTTTGTTGACTCCATCTGAACTCCGCTGGAAATATCTCTGACGATTAATTCACCAGAAATATTAAACGTCTGTCGGTGATAGTCCTTTGTTAACTAGTGACTTATCTTAAGACTAGGAGAAGAAGTTGGACATCCTTGTAGAATGAGTAACACTTTTCTATACCTTAAAATGGAAAATAATCTATGCATAAAAAATACTTGATTGGTTCAACAGTTGAATCCCAAAAACATGATCCTACAATCCGAAAATGTGTAGGCAATATTGAAAGACTTACTGAATCACTGAATGCGACTCTTTGTTGTTGTGACCGTAAATCACCATGAGCTATATAACTTGGTTGAAGGTCACACGAAGCTCCTTCCCGGCTTCCCTGCAAGCTATATAACTTGGTCATCAATCATGACCAACTAACTTGGCTATATGCTATGTTTCACATACATATATGCTAGTGTATATATATGTCTACACTAGGTTATACATATATACACACATACAAACATAGAAGGATGATCAAATCTATGAGAAGTGCGAGAAGGGCCAAATCGGATGTGCTTTCAAGGTAAATTAATGTGATTTACTACACATCCAGAAGTATGGGAGCAAATGGTGAGCAATGCAACCCTTACAGACGTGTTGTAAATCACATGTGATTTGGTCCTTTTCATAAGGTATACGCCTTCTCCTTTGAATCTACTTTTTCAAACATATGTATATCATGCATACATATATACATACACTAGGCTGTACACACTCTATCCAATAAAAAAGTGGAAACCTTTTTGTGTAATCTATGATACAAATTTTCTTTTTTTAGGAATTGATAATCACTGCATCATATTCATAACTTTTGATGTTGGTGTACAAGTCTCTAAAGGCAATTTAGATATTTGACCCAGTTTTTTAACATTTCAGACCATGTCAAGTCGAACAATACCTTCTTCGAACGGGAAATTGCTTCTGAGAGATGTACCTTCGTTCGATTGTCATTTTGGGAACATACTTTTTCAAGACATGTTTAAGTGTCGATGGTGTGACATATTTTTCGAATGTATTGTTCCCGAAATAGACAGTTTTTATAACTATAAAGCCTTAAATAACCAATTTTCAAACTTCATGTAACCCTAAAACGTGCATTTTGAACACATGTTCTCCAAAATGACAATTGAATGAAAGTACATGCTAAAAAAAGGCATAATTCACTTATTTTGGGATGAAGGGAGTACTAGGTTATAAAAATATTTTATTGTTTTAGGAAGGGTGTCCGGGGCAAAGCCTGACTAATCTCCGACAATTTTGGGGGCTAAACATGGCCCCACTTAAATGTCCCCATGCATGCACACGGGAAGGCTCGAACTCGGTTAGGGACTTAGGGCGCTATGAACCCCCCGAGCGATAACCAATCCGCCACATCATTGGAAGACAAAATATTTTATTGTTAGACAAAGGCAAGGGTGTAGGCAATACATACATGCCCACATGTACATAATATGTTATACATGGATACAAGAAGGTTTAAATGAGAATGCTAACTATTTAAAAAAAATACAAGAAAACAACAGATCATGTGTGAAATCACATGTGATTTTACATTAATGGCATTAACGGCAGAAAATGGGAGTGGGCAACCTTGGCCGCAACTTAAGTCCCGGGGTAAAGTCGTGTGAATCATATATGATTTTGTATGTGAATCATGTATGATTTTGTATGTGAATCATGTATGATTTTGTACATTGACAACTTTTTATCTGTTATCTTAAANAGGGGGGGGGGAGGATTTAAGAAAACCGTCAAAAAATGAGAAAAAGAGGAACACCCTAATAACTCTTCATCTATATGGTATGCACATGTACATACAAGCAATTGAAGATATTTCCTAGTTTCTACGCACATGTGCATTGTGGAAAAATTACTTAAAATTAATTGTATGCATATGTGCACACCGTAAAGGCAATTTGTTATTAGGGTGTTCCATAATTTTTCATTTNGAACCTCAAAAAAAAAAAAAAAGGAAAACCAAGGAACATCTTCGTAGCGAGTTGCGCATAGAATTAAAATAAGTTGCTTTTTGGTTTGTATGCACATGTGCATATTACAAATTACTTGTATGCACAAATGCATACGGTCCACAAGAAGGGCTATGAGGGTGTTCCTCAATTTTCCGTGTTTTTGAGGTTTTCTCTTGAACTTGACCCTCTATATATAGGGTTGGGTTTCTGGTGAGAGGTGGAGATGCACCGAATCAATTCCCTTTTATCGTGCAATTCATGGGAGGGTATGAGATTAAAAATGATCAATGGTTCAGATCCACTTGTCAAGTTAACTCAACTTCTCACAGAATCCTCTGCCCATACATATTTGTATATATAGACATGTATGAATATGCATACTGTAATTATTGATCAGTTGAATGTATTTTACCTCTAAGGATCATGCCATAACAATGTCATCTAAAGGACCATTGTATTTCTTCCAAAGTCTTTCCTTTTGTTTCAGGAACCCATAGCTTCACAAAGGTTAGTGTAAAAGTAGACACAGCAGCATACATGAGGAAGGTTCCTGTACAAGAGGTACCGCTTCAATACATTTGGTTACAAAACTGCACACACACAGACATGCACACAAAAAATACCTCCAAGGCTCCAGCTTAAGAGTAGTGGTGCTGTCATTGTAACAATTGAAGCTGCCAACCAATTAAAAAGTGTCGCTACACTGCCAGCAAGACTCTTGATGTTTACCGGAAGTATCTGAGATGAGAACAAATCCAAAACATCAAATTACTTCAAAAAGAGATCAGTATTATGAGTATACTGCCATTACTATTACAATTTACAAACTAGATTAGATTGGGCTTCAGGCTCACTAGGGCTTTTTTGTGCATCTTTAGCTCCTACTATTATGGATAGAGATGTTTGTTAGAGTCCCACATCGGCTAGACTTGGATCATTTCACCTCAATATATGTTTACTGCCACCACCACCACTATCCACAACCACCATCGTCCACCAATCACCAATGCCCATATAAACTTGGTGAATTGTGTTTTTTGTATTATGATGAATTATCCTTACACTTAAGGGGTATATATAAGAGATACATTTACACTCTAAACCCTCTAGTTAGTTATGTACATATATGACACTCAAAGTCTAATATTCCCCCGCAAGCTAAGGCCGGGGAGCGACCTGTAGCTTGAATCGTAAAAGGAGAAACCGTTGTGAAGGTAGCGGCTTGGTGAACACATCTGCAATTTGATCATCCGTAGAGATAAACTGAACGGAAAGCTTTCGTTGGGCAACCATTTCTCGAACAAAGTGAAAATCAACTTCTACATGTTTGGTACGAGCATGACAAACATGGTTAGCTGACAGATACGTAGCACCAAGGTTATCGCACCATAAGGTGGGTACCGACTTTACAGGAACTTGAAGTTCGCGCAACAATGTTTGAAGCCATGTTAGCTCAGCAACTGTATCGGCAAGAGCCTTGTATTCAGACTCTGTTGACGACCGCGAGAGAGTCCTTTGTTTTCGTGCGGACCATGACACTAGGTTTGAACCAAGATAGATGGCATATCCCTAGTGGATCGACGGTAGTCGGGGCAACCAGCCCAGTCAGCATCGGAGAAGCCGGTCAGAGAGTTGAAGGCGGAATCAGTGTAGGCATGAAGAATTGTGCCGGAATTATGCAGGATTTGTAAACCATAGTCGGCAGTGCCCTGCAAGTAACGAAGAATCGTTTTACTGCCGACCAATGATTTTCAGTGGGGGAGCGCATAAATTGGCAGACTTTGTTGACCGCATACGTAATGTTCGGGCATGACAATGTGGCATACTGAAAGGCTCCCACAATTTGGCGATACTTAACCGGATAAGCAAACGTAGCACTATCACCAAGAGCAAGATTAGCGGAAGTGGTCATAGGAGAGGAAACCGGTTTAGCATTAGACAGGCCTGCGCGTTGCAGGAGCTCAAGGATGTATTTCCTTTGGGATAGAATCATATCAGGACCCTGATTTGTGACTTTAATACCGAGAAAATAAGACAAGCAACCCATATCTTGGACCGCAAAGGATTGCCTAAGACGTTGTACCACGTTGTCAATAGAGGGTTTGTTTCCTGTCAAAAGAATGTCAACATAGGCAAGCATGTACAAACGGTGCCCCTGTGGGCGTAAATAAACAAAGAAGGGTCTGTTTTGGAGCCCTGAAAGCCAATAGAGTGAAGGACCATAGAAAGTCGATGAAACCACGCTCTAGGGGCCTGCTTCAATCCGTATAAGGATTTGTGAAGTAGGCAAACATGATCGGGTTTGGCAGGGTCAACAAACCCCGGTAATTGTTGCAAATAGACTTGTCTCATGGAGATCACCATGTAGGAAGGCATTTTGCACATCAAGTTTCCTTAGGGACCATTTTGTGTTACGGCCAAAGATAGAACAACACAGATGGTGGTTGACTTAACCACGGGACTGAATGTCTCCTGATAATCGATGTCGGGCTGTTGTCGAAACCCTTTGGCGACTAGCCTTGCCTTGTAATGTTTGATTGCCCCCGTTTGGTCCCTTTTCAATCTGTATACCCACTTGTAATCAACGACGTTGGAGTTTGGAACATGTGGCACTAGTGTCCATGTACCATTTCTCATTAGCGCTGAAAACTCTCAACCATAGCACTATGCCACTGAGGATACTTGTTAGCAACAGTAAAAGTGGCTGGTTCCGTGTCAGGTGAAGGAAGTTGGGTATGGTATGAGGAGGAATTGTAAGGTTTGGTTGGTTTGGGGTTGGGGCGTAGGTTTGGTGGTCTAGTATGGGTGGGTGTTCGGCAGTAGGGGAGGGATCGGTAGGCGAAGGTGGTGGTTCAATGATTTTGGAACGACGGTGATAGGTTTGAATCAAGGGTGGTTGGGTCGTGGTAGGTGGTTAGACCATGGGTGGTGGTTGGGCCCTGGGATGGTGGGTAGAATTAGGTGTGGTGTCTTGTGGTTCAGGTGCATTAGGTACTACGAAGGGTGAATCGGTGGGTGGTAGGTCAGAATTGGGATAGGTAGAGACGTAGGGATTTGGAGTGGTTGGAGTGGGAGTGGGTGTGGGAGGTATTCAGAAAGGAAATGAATGTTCATTAAAGCGAACATGACGAGCAACATACACACGATCAGATTGTGGGTTGTAACACCAATAGCCATGATGAACGGTGCTGTAACCAAGGAACACACGGGGTGTAGAACGAAAGCCCATTTTGTGCTTATTGTATGGACGGATATAAGGGTAGCACTGACATCCAAAAACCCGAAGAAAGGAAAAATCGGGTTTATGCTCGAACACGTGTTCAAAGGGCGAGGTGTTTGAGTTGGTTCTGGATGGCATTCGATTAATAAGATAGACAGCGGTGTCAAAAGCAAAATGCCAAAACCGTCATGGAACATGGTGTTTGAATTTATAATGGAAATTGAAATGTTGACAAGTTTATCTTGTCCCACATAGGAAGAGAGAGCTAAGTTTGATGGGTTTATAAGGGATTTCCTTCCCTTATCATTCAAACAAAATGGTGGGGGTCAAGTGGGTTCCCTCCACAAGCGCACCTAGCCGTAAACGCAATCCGCGTGCCCGCGAGTGGCGCGTGTAGGCGCACTTTGCACTTCGCACGAATACGACCCCATGTAGGTTCATTTGAAGCATCCAAAAATACAGAAAAAAGCTCTCTGCTCTCTCTTTCTTTTTATCAGTTTCGTTTTTCTGCCATCATCTTCCATTCAAACGAGTTCATTGCTGTTGAATCTCGTCCCAGTTGGCAGCATTAAATCCTGGGTCGTTACGTTAGAGGCTTACGGCGATAGGTGACGTCAACACCTTTAAGGACAGGAGTTTATCCGTGCGGTTCCCGGTTCGATTATACGACATTTTTAGGTTGGTTTTAACTTTCAAAAGGAATTCAAGTGCAAATTGCAGGGCGTATTGACGGAAAAGACATTTTTGTTACTTGACCAACCATCAGGAGAAGCAAATACAACGGGTACGCTAATCAATAAGATTGATGAAGTAGCAATTAATGCAAAAACAGCCAATTGGAAAGCAAGAGTCATGCTTTTAATCCTCCAAGCTACCAACAAAGAATCTTCTTCCATCTAGAGGAGATACTCGTTTATTCAGTATTGGGCCATCTATTCCCGAAAAATTAGCCTTTTATGATTACATCGGAAATAATCCGGCAAAAGGGGGATTATTCAGGGCGGGCTCAATGGATAACGGGGATGGAATAGCGGTTGGATGGTTAGGACATCCTATCTTTAGAGATAAAGAAGGGCGTGAACTTTTTGTAACCATCTCTATATTAACATAGTGGTAGAAAGAGTACCGCCCAAAATGGTAATGGGCTTGGGTTATGAACTTATAATCTATAAATAGTTCGATAACGGGACACTCTCCTTCTACATTTCTTATACTGTTTTGATCGTGAAGGATCAATCAGTTTGCATGAAACTCGGTAACAATTAATAAATCAACTGTATATTTAATTTGATAGATTGTTAATTAATTTTCAAGATTAATCTTCATCTGATTGTTTATTCTGAAACTCAACACATGGGATTGAGCAAGCAAAGTGAGGCCGGTTTCAATGACATATCAATGTCTTCTTTCAACAAGGCCATTTTGTTCGCTTGTGTGTGGACATGAAAGGCGATGGGTGATGCCAAGAGGGGAGAAGAATTGGGAGAGATTCTGAAACTCGCCTCCCCAGTCGGTTTGGGCAGATTTATGTTTGGTTTGAAAGTGTCTTTCGACCATTGCAAGAAATCGTTTAAAGGTGGCATAAACATCATATTTTAGTTTTAAAGGAAAAATCTACATAAATCTAGAGTAATGATCAACACACAACAAAAAATAATGGTGACTATCAAACGAAGGAACATGAGCGGTTTTCTCATGCAGTGTAGTTAGGGTTAAGGAACAGGAGCGGTTTTCTCATGCATTGTAGAAGTAATCAACATCCGTACGTGTGCATCATCGGAAACCCATGTCGTATAGTTAGGGTTTGGTTGTGTTGGTGGCACTGTGGTGGCTGCGGGATCTTTTCCAGATGATGATGATGGGATAGTGATTGGTGGACACGGAATGGTGCCATCAACATAGTCGAATAGGTTGTTTGTAATAAGAAACGGTTGAAGCATGGCCTTCCAATAGCCATAATTGTTTGGCGATAAGGTGAAGCTGAACTTGTGGGAGTTATGGGTGGTTTTCTTGGTTGGAGTGAAGGCCACGATGATTGTCATTGATAAACAGAAAGTGAGAATGTGGCGAGTTAGGGCATGAATATTGGCTGTGAACAGTACTCCGACGTGAATACTGTTCCGGCGGTGAACAGTACTCCGGCGTAAATAGTGTTCCGGTGGTGAACAGTAACTTTTGGCGTGAATAGTGTTCCGGTGGTGAAGAGTAGCTCCGGCGTGAATAGTGTTCCGGCGGTGAACAGTAACTCCGGTTGCCTTGTGGCGGCAGAAGGTGGTGCGGCGGTTGTGGTTTTAGGGCCGGCTCTGATACCAAGATAAACTTGGTGAATTGTGTTTTTTGTATTATGATGAATCACGGTTACACTTAAGAGGTATATATAAGAGATACATTTACACTCTAAACCCTCTAGTTTAGTTATGTACATATATGAGACTCACAGTCTAATATGCCCCTACCTCCATAACCATTGTTGTTGCAAAAATCTTCACCAAATGATAAGGATCTTCGAAACCAGATAAAACATAACTTCTCCTTCGTACTAATCGGGAACTACCATCGGTTATATCTAATTTTTCGTTCAAATTTGTACTCTTATATATGTATGTATTTATGTCTATGAAAATTGTGTAAAAATATTTATAAATTAAATTACTTACTTTATTTGTGTTAATTATTACTATTATATGATATATAAAACTATCAAATATCTTTTGAGGGAACTTGTCTAATTTTGTCCTGTCCAGTCCTAGTCGTACCAAACACAAGACAAACACTTGTCCTGTCCAGTCGTACTCTGTTGTCCTGTCCTATCCAGCCTTGGCCAATCATGTCCGCATACCAAAATGCTACCTAAAGACCCTTTTGGAGAGTCATGTAATGGGGTTCCACATATTCTCACATGGTATCAAACTCAAGGTCTACCATTCTAGAGACTCAACCCTCTGAGGCAATTTGTACCCATCTAGCCCCCTCTTGACATTCTAGGCTGATCTATATCCTTCTGGCATCCATTGGAGGGGTCATTTTAGAGTCCCGCATCGGCTAGACTTGGACCATTTTTCCTTAATATATGTTGGAACTTCACTTCTCTCTTAAGGGATCTTTTGGAGGGTAATTTAATGGGCTCCACATATTCTCACAATGTTAACAAGTAGCTTATTGATAGAAGGAACGAAGTTATAACTAAATTCAGCATACCTCAGACATGATGACCCAAGGAATAGGTCCGAGTCCTAAAGAGAAGCCGGTCACCATAATCTGGAATGGTTAAATTAACACGGAATGTATTCAGGATACAAGTATACAATTAACGTGGGGTTAAGGGAAACGGATATCGTATTCAAGCAAAACATACCAGTAGTCCAACAAGTGACAACATTCCAAAGAAACCATAGAGGGACGAATGTTTAGAAACGACGAGCTGAAAGCCAACATACCAAAGCAAAAATAAAAGAACCCTTCAAATGGCAATCCAGATGTAGATGATATTTTTAAGAACTCTTAAAACATGTGAAACAAATAGAAGCTAAATGATTACTAGCCTTCATGAAGAAACTCATTGAAACAAGAAGGCTACTTGCAACCATGAGAAACGAAGACAACTGCATCATGAAAACGTGGATTTCATTGCCTGCCTAACGGGTCGTTTACCAAAAGCTTAACCGGGTAAGCATTTACCAGTAAAGTTCAACATCATCACTTACTGGCTAAGGTTTTAGTCCACCAAAATAGTACCGTATGCAACAATTATTCTGGTAAGCACCAACCGTCACCATCCCTTATTGGGTAAGACTTTTGGTCCTTGCCTTAGCTCTTAATGAATAAGATTCTTGGTTCTTGCCATATTCATCCAGTAAGATAATACGACTTGGTAAGCATTTACCCAAGTAAGTGTTTGGTAAACGGCCTCTAAATTGGTGATAAAAGCTCTCAACTAAAATTTCAGTGAGTCGTTACCATTAGAAGAGATCTGCGACCACTTTTGTCCACCAACGATGTTGTAACTCCAGTAGCAACAACCTACATATATGCCAGGTGCTGACCATTGACGGATAAGTGTTTTGCATTAAAAAAATTCCGAATAGATTAGTTAGTAATTACCTGAATAGCACCAAGTCCCAACGTTGCAGCTTTGCTGGACGAGATTCCTGTTCAGAATGCAGTTGACAGATAAATTTCAAAAGATAGAATATTAATTACTTGTCTGCTTCACAAACCCGAGATTAATCTCCATTTATTCACCAAAGTGTGCAGGTCAAAGAAAGGGGCAGTTTTGTATCGATAATAATTTAGATTTACACGTAAGATGACTCACAAGAGCCTGCACATACAAGAGATGTAATGCAACATCCAGAAAACAATCAATAGATGTAATGCAAGTAGACGGTGTATTGTGCAGAAAATGGGTTATTTAGGAAGATAACCTCTTGATATTTTTTGTAAATTCATGACCTTCTGACAAATTTAAGAATGCCTATTCCTAACAAAAGAATGTCTCCTCCTAACACAAGAATGTCTCAAAATCTGTCGGCATTTAAAAAAATTGTCAGAAGATTATCCTCCTAAATAACCCCTGGAAAAGCTAGGATGCTTGTAAGATACTTTCCATTTAGCCTAACTTGTGACAAAGGCTAGTTCATATTGCTCGTGACGGTAGTGGTGGTGGTGAAGGCACGATAATTTTCACCATCAGCCATCCTTGTAAACATAACGTCAACTTGATAACTCGTTAGGTCTTACGTCAATATATTATTTTTCTTTTTATATGAATTTAAATTGTTCATATCAGTGAGTAATAGTATCCAACATATATGTATGTCTCTCTCTCTCTATCTATATATATATATATATATATATACACATATATAGAGGAAAGTTCAAATGTGAACTCATCTTTCATTGTGAACGCAAGGACCAACAAGATCGCACCACGTGGCAATCTGAATTGGCGCTTAAGCTTTATTCAGACTGAATAAAGCTTTGTTCATTCAGTCTGAATATTCATGTTTTATTCAGACTGAATATTGCCACACGCGATACTAGTGGTCCTCACGTTCACAATGAAAAATGAGTTCACATTTGAACCTGACCCTA
>LUCG01210706.1:0-16106 GCA_001633085.1 Carthamus tinctorius | reverse complement strand
TTCACAACCAAAAAGTGGTTCACATTTGAACTTTCCTCTATATATGTATATATATATATATATCTAATGTATGTATTGGTTTACAAAGGACAGAGTAGCTCTCTTACACCGCAGACACGTGATCTTTGTGCACACACTTCGCTTCTTCCAGTTTTCTTGCATCGAAACTGTAACAGTTGCAATTTTCATTTGCCTGCAAGTCATAGATTGCGTAAATTGTACGTTCAGATATCTAGATTCCTGTAATATGTATTTCTATTTGTTTAATGATTGTATTATATTTTTATTTTGTTGGTTTGGGGGTGTGGGATTCGATTGGTGCTTACCGCTGTGAAGTTCATGGGCTCCATCGGATTCCAAGCTATAGAATTTGTTTTTGTCTGCATAAATGAAAATTAAATAAAATTACCTTCATTTGTACCATTTAAAATACACAGTATCAAACAAAGAGACACGATGAAGATAGATCACAAAGAGCCATGAAATAAACAAGAGTTGTTCTATTCTATCTATTGATCATCGGTCTGAATCATCCCACAGATAGAAATCAACAATGTTCTTTTTATTTCACTTTGTCGAGATATATACATATATATACACACACACACAAATACAGAAATGAACAATCAACTACAAGTAATGTTGGAGGAACACCAAGATAAAGAAATAAAGACGTTCAGGAGTGAAGGTACCATCTTGCATACATACCCTCATGATAAGTTTTCTTGCTGGCGATGATGTCCGTAGATCATAAAGTGTTATGCTCCGATCACTACACGGAAGAAATAAACAAAAAATTTAGAGGGAAGGGTAAAACAACATACATAGAATACACAGAGAGTCTACACTTATTAAGAAAACATAAATTGAAAGAAGAAAACAACGAGAGATTTCAAACTAAATTCCCAAATGAGCAAACTAATAGATATCCCTCCCCTACAGAAACAACTCTTCATAGGGGCAGGTTCAAATGAAAACTCATCTTTCTTTGCGAACGTGGGGACAAGCGAGAGCACAACACGTGTCCCATGAATAATGCATCTGAATAATTCTGTATTATTCAGACTGAATGGGACATGTGGCGCACTCTCAGTTGTCCTCACGTTCGCAAAGAAAGATGAGTTTTCTGCCGAACTTTCGTCACACACACACACACACATATATATATAGAGTGTTAATCAAATAAAAACCATTTTATTAGTGAAAACCCGTGAGAACCGACTAAAAAATATTTTTTTTACGATTTTTTTATCCAATACTATGATATTAACTATTGTTTCACATATATTGTTTTTCATAATGTATCATCCATGCAAAAAACAAAATTTTTATTCATATTATGAATCGAAAATATACAAAATTTTGATTCATATTATGAAACCAATTCATGGATGATACTCACCTTANCCTCTCTCTCTCTCTCTCTCTCTCTATATATATATATATATATATACTGTAAGGTATTAACCGACCTACATTATATGCTTCTCCTACGTGTACTCATACTAACAAAGCACACCCACATGAAATAATTAAACATAAAATTACGCAATTACATCCGTAGAAAGTAAAAAATAACATCATAACAAATGGCATCATTATTGTGTGTGTAAAAGATCAATCAACAAGACATTTGATACCTGCCAGACGTCGCCAAGATATTTGGCTCACCGGGATTAAAACGAACAGAAATAACTGTGTCATTTCCCCATTCGAAACTGTTAACTGGCACCGACCTATATGTGTAAGACAACAATTAAACACAGAAACCCGTAAATCTTGTATTAGCTATCTAAACCAAGTCCGGATCATTACCTATTGTGGTCCCATATATCAACTTGAGCACCAGCTGTGGCAAAATGATCACCTTCCCACTGATGGTCCACAGCCCTGGAAAATGACAAGCCTTCGTTAACTTAAAGCTCATAAGTACAATTCATGACGAATAAGTTATGACATTCATGATGAATAACACGTCTATATTTATGACCCATGTTGCACTGAGTGGATCCCAGGATCCTAATCAATTTTGGGTTCCTAAGGAAACATGCCCCTCGGATGTAAACATGCAAATATGGTTTCGTTGGAAAGTAAAATTAAGACATAAAGCAAGAAGTTTAGACCAGTAAACTTACCAGAACGCATTTTTCCAGACATAGGATGCCACTGACTGCGCAATCACAGAAATTAAATTGTACAAGCATGTCACGATGAGAGAGAAAATCAAGAAACCATGAGATCGTTAAATAAAATATGAGATTAGGTTATCCCTGACCTTATCTGAGATATCAAATGAGTCATCCGACTCGATTCCACTTGCAAGAGGAACCCTCCATAGTCTAACACTGATTCAATCGAGTAAAGATACGAACATTAAAAACTATTTTTCACGTGTGTGACTATAAACTGTCGCAATACAAAGTCTAACATCATGGAATTTTGGCCTTACGTGCAATCACTTCCACATGACACAAGTATACGTCCATCTGTAGATACCGTCAAACCACGTACAGCACCTTGATGACCAGGATATTGACATACTGTTTTTCTACATAAAGAAACCATAATCAACAAAACAGAAATCAATGACTTCCTCTCAAGTGAATACGACAAGTCAAGTGATATACTTTATAACCAACGTGCCATTTGAATTCTCAAAATATATTACACAACAGAAATCACCGACCTTCGTGATCATGTATATGTACTAATAAAACGAAAGAAAACCTCTATTTAGATTAAGGTTTTTTCTATAAAAAACATGTAAGGTGTTTCAATACAACTAACAATAAAAGAATTTTCTTCATATGCCCCCATATGTCTAACTTCCAGAATCATATCTAATGGGGCTAAAAAATAATGCACAACATAATTTTTTTTAAAAAAAAAGAACAGAAAAACTAAATGGTCAATAGACAGGAAAGTATTACCTCGAAGCAATATCCCATAGACGAATATCTGCAAAAAAATACAAGTCGCACATTTAAGAACGTGCTTAGTTATTGCAAACATAAAGCCAAAAACTTGGTGCTTCAGAATATTCCTACTTACAAAATGAAGTTCAAAGAAACATTTATGCAACCACATGACTTCAAATCGGCCAATGTGCATGCATCACTATTATTATGTTCATCACAAAACTTGCAACGCAACTTCTTATAGTTAGAATGGTTAATTTTGTGTATAATGTGAAAAGAATTTCTAATCCTTTAGAGCATCGATTAAAGTGAATCATCAACCCTTTTCCTGATAAGAAGTGAATTCTAATAATCATTTCGGTAACTCCAATTGTCATGTTTAACGGTGACTATGAAACCTTTAATTGGCACAATACTCCAGTGAGAAATCCACAAAAAAAAAAAATGTATGCTAAAACAATGGTAACTGAAGCATACCTCCATCCATAGAACCAGAAAATAAACCTTTCAAGTGACTAGGGTTTTTCGCCATACAGGATATGGCATCTATATGCCCATCCATGGCACCAATAAATGGTCTTGCAAATACCTACGATGACAAAATTAATCTCAACCATAAATCAATAACAAAAAAGAAAGAATATCAAACTACAACTAATCAATAGCAAATAGTTACGGAATTACCTTGTCTAATTTAGCGGCATTAAGGGCTCTAACATACTCGACGGCCTTTTCTTGAGTACGCAGGTTAGGGTCATAGTTTCGAGAAACCCTCTGATACAGTAGAAATTGAAATATATACAAAATGAAAACCTAAACTTGAATTTTTCTGGAAAACAAAGAGACAATGGAAGAAGAATGATTAATTACCTGAAGATCATTACTGCGCTCGCGTGTGAATTCATCTGCAGAACGAGAAATCACCTTAACCCTCATACTTGGCTGGTTTAAGATTTAGGGTTTAGGGTTTAAGTGACTAAAAAAAAAGTATGTATTTTTGTTGCAGGATTTTGATGAAAAACTCTTGGTGACGATGACGGTAGTTCCGAGTGTCTCTTTAGGTTTAGCATATTTCTTTTTTCTTTTTCTTCTTCTTCTTCTTTTTATAATCGGTATAACTATTAATTTATTTAAAATAATTTATCATTTTTTTTTGTTATTTTACATATGTACAAGTAATTCGACCTCTTCAAAAATAATTTATTAGCTTATTACGTTGTTGTATAACTATGAATTGATCCAAGCATTTTTATAAACTTCGTTTTAACACCATATAAACACTTTCACAAAAAAAAAAAAAAAGGAAAACGTATTAGTTGATAAAAAGTCATGTTACCTTCTTCCACATATGTTTCACATATTTGTTTTGTCCAATTACATCCTATCTTGTATCTTGAGAATATGGTTTTGGAATTTACCCGAAAAATCTCCAAATTATGACCATTTATGAAGATGCATTGTTTATAAAGTGTTATTTTGTATATGTAACATTTACGTTGTGTTCTTGAAAGCGGAGAGAAAACAAATAGATAGAAAAGAAAGGAGAAGAAAATAACTTTTTTCATTTGTGTTCTCGAAAGGGAAAGGGAAGGAAAATGAAGGAAAAATGAAAGATTTTTTTTATTCTTGCTATTGAATATAAAAGAAGGAAATGAAAATTGTCATTTTTACAATTATACTTTTTAAAAATATATTTTTTATAAAGAAAAGTTGAGTAAGCTAATTAATAATATTTGATAAAATATTACTCTACACTTGCAAGATTTCTTAGCAAGTTTGATAAAATGCTCTAAAGATTACTTTACACTTGAAGATTTTCGTATTTTTTTTTCTCTATTTTAGCATGTATTATAACATATCTTAATTTTAAAATTGATAAATCCTTAAAACCATCAAGATTCCTAGTTTGACATAACTTTGGTGATGATCTTATAATATATGCGATATCAAATAATCTATAATTTTTTAAATGCATGCAAATGGGTGGGGAAAGTGGAAAATTGTAGTTTGATGTTTGTAATTACATTCTTTTTTCACTGAAAAGTCAAACGAACTCAATTGTGAATTAGTGGAATAACTGATTAGTTACACGAATTAGTTGGCTATCGTTAGGTTAGAAACCAACTTATAATTCATCTTGGATTTATTTGTGGATTATGGCTATCAATTGTTTTTTTTTAAAAAAGACAAACATTTTATTAGAATCCAAAAGAACTTACCAAAAGAAGATGAGAAGGCTTCTTCAAGTGGTAGAATCAAACCAAAACAAACTAACACAAGGTAAATTTAAGGTCCTACAAAGTAGATGAAGTGAGCATGACAACAAGGCTAAACCTTGGTTATGATGTAGTGGTGGTTTATTTCAAAAAATGTACAACTTGGTTATGATGTTCCCATTTGCGGATTTATTTAAAAAACAACTTGATTTATGTGCCAGAGAACCAGAGTGTACTGTGTACGTAGTTTGCCAAATATATCCCAACCAAGCGGAAGCCAGAGATTTACGATGCTTTAGAATCTCACTTGTGAATTCCTAATATTTTGCCCTCGATCTTCCACCACTGAAATAAGAATGAACAAACTCTCGAAGCTATTCTGCACTTTATAAGGCGATGAGTTTTAGTCTCTTGATCATCTTTACATGACGGACATAAAACGTGATCTACATTGATCCATCATCTAATCAACCCAAACCTTATTAGAATATTGTCTAGAATATCCACCACACAAAAATGTTTACGTTCTTCGATACAAAATAGTTCCATTTCACTTCACTTTGTCCCAACGCTCACAAAAGGATTGTACATGAGGAATTAAATTATGCAAATTCAAAAAGTTTGTCTTTAGCTTTTATTTATATTGTGATTTTTTTTTTCAATTTCTAGTTTTTTATTTGTTTATGTATAGTCAAACTAATTAATATTATGGATTTAAGTTCACACATTCTATTGCCTACGGCCTACCCATGTCGTGTGAACACTCTTTTAAATTAAGAATTTATGCAGAACTAGGAAGCTTCCTTTTAACCATATAATAATTTTGTAGTTTTGAGTATCTATTAACATATTTTTTCAAATTTTGTTTTAGATGAAGAATAAAGAATTAATAATCGTTTCTCACGTATTATGACGACTTACATACAAGTATATAATATTAAATAACATTATAACTAGAGTTACAAATATTGTAGCAGAAGATTTAACATAAAACTTGTTTTAAATATCATATTAAAAGATGATCTAATGGAGGTTTTTGATTGGTTTTGGGAGAAGGAGGATATAAGTGTCAGGTGTAACGCTTCGTTCTTGACTTGATCCCGAAGGTTGCAAACCCGATTGGGTTAAACGAGTTTAGGCCAATAAGCTTAATTGGGATTATCTATAAGATAGTATCGAAAGTGTTGGCGAGAAGGTTAAAGGCGGTCATGGGAGGGTTGATTGGCAACGTGCAAAGTGCCTTTCTAAAGGGGATGTCAATCCTAGATGGGGTACTTATTGCTAAGGAGACGATAGATTTCCTAAAAAAATCGAAGAGGAAAGGCCTAATTTTCAAAGTAGATTCTGAGAAGGCCTATGTTACGGTTGAGTGGGCCTTTCTTTTGGACGGCTTGGAGAATATGGGGTCGACAATAAATGGAGGAGATGGATAAAAGTGTGCCTTCACTCTTCAAGGATCTCGGTCCTTGTAAACGGCTTTCGACCAATGAGTTTTCCGATGGAACGAGGCCTAAGGCAAGGCGACCCTCTAGCTCCTTTCCTCTTCCTAATAGTTGTCGAGTGCTTACACATTATGGTGGAGGAGGCCAAAGAAAAAGGCTTGCTAAAAGGGATAAAAGTAGGGAAAGAGGAGGTTATGATATCTCATCTCCAATATGCAGATAATGTTATCTCCTTCGGAGCTTGGGAGGCCGAAAATATAAAATTTGGTAAAGGTCTTGGAGTGTTTCCATACAATGTCGGGTCTCAAAATAAACTTGCGTAAAAGCAAGTTATATGGTATTGAGGTTGCGGAGGAAGAAACCCAATCTTGGGTGAGTTTGTTGTGATGTGGTAGTGGGAGTCTACCTTTCGTGTACCCCAGGCTCCCGGTCGGAGCGACAATGAAAAAATCAAAGCATTGGCAACCGGGTGTTGAAAAGGTAAAGAGTAAACTTGCGGCTTGAAAAACAAAATTGATTTCCTTTGGAGGACGAGATGGACCCTGGCAAAGTCGGCTATTGAAAGTGTGACCTTATACTATTTTTCCTTATTTCGTACCTTAAGTATTTTTCATCTAGTATAAAAAATGATCATCATCAATTCATCAACCATTAAGGTAGCTAGTTTGAATCAACATGAATTTTAATATAACTTGAGCATTTTGTCAAAGTTTTAAGGTTTATTCCATTTTTTGAGCAATGGCTATAAAAGTCTTTTAAGCTCTAAGGTGAAACAATATCTAATGTCTATCCTTTATGCATGCTAAATTCGTTTTAGTCTTTCCTTATGTAGAAAAAATAAAATTGTAGAATTTATTTATGCACATCAAAAAAATCATTTTGGGTAGTTTTATATCTTAATTTTAAGTAAGGACATGCGAATGTATCATGTATTTGTTTTGGTTCATTATTATATATAGCAAAAAAAAAAAAAACAACTAACAAACATATATACAATTTTTAGCAACCAAGATTATCCATTATGGGTTGACTAATTCCTAGATTCTTTAAAATGAATTTTGTAAGAATTAACTAAAATAGTTGTGATTATGTAGGTTTTAGTCTAATCACATGCTTTTAATTAATTGGTTAAAACCTCAACATTGTATCTAAAAACTTAGACTTTAACTTGTTTCTTGTATTATTTTCTATTCACTACAAGTTCATTGTATTTTGTTTGATAAAATATACAATTTTAAAACCATGAATTAATAATTATAAAATATATTTTAATTTTGTGTTGCATTTTATTTTACAAATCTTTGTGTTTTATTTTTAAGAGGTATAACCTCGAAGTAAATTTCTTTTGCAAGTTTATATATTTCATTATTATTTTATTTTTCAAATAAATAAATAAATACAATTACGTATAAGTATAATAACTATTCATAATTAAAAAAATATCTGTCTATTATTTTTAAAATAAATAAATATTATATTTATCTAGTTTTATTTTTCAAAAAATACCCAATACGTAATTGTGGGTCTAGTTTTCGTTGTAATGATTTTGTTTCTTGCAGTACTAGGTTGCATCTTGCAACCTAGGAAGCTTGTTTGTGTAATTGGATAGAAATCTCCTATACCAAATTTTCCTATCTCATCCCTATCCAACCAATGAAATAATAACAAATCAGGTTTTTATATTTTTTAAATTAATTTTATCTTTTTTTATATTCTCTCTCTGATGACGTGTATTCATCTGATTGGTGGACATGGATGAGACAGGGAATTTTAGCACAGGTGATTTTTATCCTCAATTGGTTGGTATTAATAAAATTGTTGTCGTTCAAAAAAAAAATTAGTATCTAAAAAATGATTTTTAAATAAATATTAAAAGTTAATAATGAAAAGTACATCACATAAGAGAATTTTGTGATAATAAAAAATTATTAAAACTTTTATTTTATTATATTAAATATGTTACAAGCCAATCTAAAAAAAAAATAGAAAACCATTGAGAAAATATGGACTTGTATATTTACATCTTTATCCTTCCCACATTTTATGATGTGGTCTCATGTGTTGAATAATTTTGTATTTAACCCCCCTCTCTACCAAACCCCATGATTCCGTATCTATCTTCCCTCCATAAAAAAAAACCCAATTCCCTCTGTATCAACTCCGCCATTTTTCTTACTAAAAGCTCACAAACAAGGCGACAATGGCGTCGAATCGACAGCGGTTGGGAGAAGGAAGCACCGGATCAGAACCAAACGGAACTTCAACCGATGAACTTGCAGAGCTCTCCTCCGGCTTAAGATGGTAAACAGCTAACATACTCTCTTCCTTCGTAGAACTCTAATCTAGACAGACGAAAAACAGTTAATTTAAGATGGTTGATCGTGATCAGGTTCCAGAACGCTACAACAGAGTATATAACGGTATCAATTTTATGCAATTTTAAGTTTGGGGAGGGGGAGGGAGACATGTTTTCAAGAGAAAGCTCTCATAATCAGGTTTTGCGGTTCATTTTAGTAGAAATTGTATGATGAAAGTGTCAATTGAATGATCAATTTTGCTTTGATTTTGCATTTGGCTGTCTTCTAATGATGGCATGATCGTTTACTGTAGGGGGGCAATGGAAGTTCTGATACTCCAAGCATTAAAGCGNTCTAGATAAAAAAGAATCAAATAGGTTGACAATTTTTTTTTAATATTCTGCTAGCTTTTTTTTGTGAACATAGCTGATTTTATGAGTCGTGGATACATAATTCTCTAGGGATCCGGCAATGAAAGCTTCATTAAGGCCTTCTACATCAATGGATTCCTGTCTTATTTTAATTATCTCAACTTTTTCGTGAACTCTGCGGTCCTTTGTTGCATATGACGATTATTTACACGGCCTAATCCTCAGAGAGGTTTTTTATTGTATGCCATCTGTTTAGGGTGTTCATATATCTTTATCTCAAAAGTTTATATGCAAAGTGATAATCATATCTCAGCTTTGTAGTTTGTATAATTGAGTATACAATTTAGATCCTTGGATATTAGGGTTTTACTTTAATAAAGTTCAACATATAATTATTGCTTATTTGAAGGTGCTTATGACTTATTTCATTCTGGAAAAGGAGATGAAGTCATTTAAGGTGTTTGGATGGGGATTTTTAAAAAGCCGCTTATGACTTTCCCATAGAGGAGAAAAGTTCTTTTCGAAAAGCTATTCAATTTTAACTTTTCAAAAAGGAGACAAGTCATTTTCCAAAAACCATAAGTTGTTTTAGATAAGCAATCCCAAACACCCCCAAAATATCATGGATGTGATTCTCTTATATCCCTGGTTTCCATATGAATCAACATTGATGGCTTATTGTGTTGGGTATTAACGACTATATGAGTTAAAGTAATTGACAGTCCATATATTTCTAGGTAAGAGAGGAGGTTGGATTGGCACAACAGGAGCTTTTGACTAGCAAGAAAGAGTAAATATAAACCTATTATCCATATTAACTGGAAGCTCTAAACAATAATCATCATGTAGCTCATTCATTGTTTTCTTTTACCAGGATCCTGGTAAACAAAGCAAGTACTTCATCAGTTCTGAGAAAAATAAAGACGCAGTTCAGAACCAGGGTTTCCGAGCCAGTCTTCACTGGAATGCCTCTTTTAGGAGAGAACAATACACCCATTGAGATAGCCTTGGTTGATGCCGACACCGGGGAGATAGTGAATACTGGGGCTGAATCTGCATTGAAGCTGGAAATAATTGCTTGTCGGGTAGTTGATGATGATTGTGAAAAACAAAGCTGGACAGTTGAAGAGCTCCAAAACAGGATTCTGCGTGAAAAGAAAGGGACGCGAATCCTCCAAGGAGATACTTGCGTGCAGCTAAAAGAAGGCATTGGTTTTGTTGGTGAGGTTTCTTTTACTTTTAACTCAAAACATACCAAGAATGGTTTGTACAAACTAGGGGCAATAGTTATGGATGCTGCTTTAATGAATGGAGTGGAAGTAGCATGGACAGACTCCTTTTTGGTGAAGGACAAGCGCGCAGTCTGTAAGTATCTAAATCAAATACTGATATGCTTCTTTATAATGTAGTCCTTAACATCAAAAGTTCAACTAAAAGCACCAAAAAGGTAATTATTAATAGCTAGAAGTTCATTAAACGCACATTTCAAGAAAAGCAGAAACACAATTGCTGGCATTGTTGATCCTAACCACATAAATATGAAATCTATGGAACAAGGTGCTAGCGTGCTACCCAGAATCCTAGCCGCTCCGTTGCAATGCGGATTGTCACCAAGGCAGGTCCTTTGTTTGCCTTAGCCTAGTGGTCCAAGGGTTACCTCCCATACCCTGGAGACTTCTTTTCCTTCCTAAACCTGCTTCAGTTGGGCAGCAATCAGGGGTTGAATTAAAACACAATCAGGTTAAATATGGAACCCTTTTGAAACAAAATAGAGATGGACCATGCCTAGCTGATGTTGGTATCTAACATGCTGCCTCAAATGGAAGCTAGACACACCCCCTTGAGCGGACACATCCCCTAGAATGGAGACTCCCAATTAAGCAGAGTCCAGAGTGGCTGAATGGGTGTGTTGGCCGCAGGAGAAGCAAGAGGCTGACACTGATACCATGTTTTATGGAACCCTTTTAAAGCTTTTTCCGGAAAAACCCTTTTGAATCTTTTTCTAAAAAACACTTTTGAAATATTTTTTTATAAAACCCTTATATAGATAAGGGAGGTTCTAACATATATATAGAGGTAAGATAGACCATATCTAGCGTGTGTGGAACTCCAACATATTCATTTCAATTGATTCTCTAAGGGACATACCATCGATACCGACCACATGAAGACCCTATGAGACAAACGAAACACTAAGAAGGTTACAAGCACAAAAGTTGGATCTTTTTTCTTCTTTATGATCGCTCAATATGTCGAGCCATTGATATATTGTTTTTACTCTGCAGATTCTGCAAACCACCCCTGCCCATCTCTATTCGATAAGGTGCATCATTTACAACAGATCAGCAAAAGAGGTGAGCGCTGTAAACGTCTGAAAGATGCAGGAGTGAATATTGTGAAGGATCTGCTGATTCTCCTCCACTCAGATCCACAACGACTCAAAGATGTAACTACAGATTACTCTTTTCTTCCTACTTATTGTTGTTGCCCTTTGCTCTTGCTAGTCTGAAAATAATACTCTATATTGACCTCTACAAGAGAAGCTGATTCACTCTTCTGGATTTGCAGACTCTTAAACCAAAAAGTTCTAAGAATTGGGATGACATTATAAACCATGCTCTGAAGTCCGATGGTATGTTTGTGTACCTTGATCCAACTAACGAACGAAATGGTGTGGTTCTTGATGTCAAACTACAATTGAAAGGATTAATAGTAGAATCTCATCAGTACTTAATGGTTCACCAGCTATCCAACAATCAAAAGGCAAGACTCTCTCTCTCTCTCTCTCCCTCTCTCTCTCTCTCTCTATCTATCCCCCCCTTTCTATTTACGTCATTCTAATTGATTCTATTAGCAGGTAGAGGCTCAAAAATTAGTAAAGTTTGCACGTGAACGCTTAGAAGTGCTGCACCCCGTCAAAGATGAGACCTCTCTCATAGAACGTCTTCAGTCGGGCAACGGTTTGAGCTCATTGCCACCTTCCAGCCAAAGTTTAGGGACTTCTATGATGGTTGATACCACTTCACAGGCCACTTGTTCATTCCCCAGTCTCATTGACAATCTTGATAGCTCCAACTCGCACATGGGTCAAAGCACGAACCAGGAACCTGCGGTAACCTCTCAATCTGAACGGGGGAAAGAGGTGGCCACTTTTGACGACGAGATGATTTATTCTACAAATGACTATCAGGATGATGATCTATTGTTTCATCTGTCCGATTTGGAGGGTCCAAATGAAAATAATCCTCCTACAGAGCCAGGTACCAGTTTCAGCCCATCCTCAATCGATAGACCACGAAGACCCTCTGAATGCAGCAATATAATGGCTTCCCATAAGAAAAGGCGATTTGATGACCCGCAGATTGCATATTCTCCAGATGCGGATATGCAGTATTTGTTGGAATCCGTGCTTTGCGACTCCGGTCAGGATGCTATGCGGTATTTTGCAGTTGATAAAGCTCAGAGGAGATGGAAGATTGTGTCAAGGGTCGTAGCATTGATCTCACTCAT
Source organism: Carthamus tinctorius (assembly GCA_001633085.1). Lineage (NCBI taxonomy): Eukaryota > Viridiplantae > Streptophyta > Magnoliopsida > Asterales > Asteraceae > Carthamus > Carthamus tinctorius. Next base: position 3,352 of record LUCG01210706.1, on the reverse strand, counting down.
GTCGGAGATACGCAAGAGAGATGTCATCAAATCCAGCCCAGATGGAAACGTGGTTGGTGTAGTTGCTGCCGGATTTAATTGAACATCGTGACCTTGTGCAGTTTCAATTAGAGGGTAAAGTGTGCATAGAAAGAGGTAGTTTTGTAAGATGCATATAGCAGATGGGTTGGGTTTCAAACTGAAGTTGAGTTAACGTGAGAAGTGGTTATCAACCGTTGGATACACCTTAGGATTAATCACGATTCATGGGTGGGCTTGAGATTAAAAGTGATCAAAGTGTTCAGCTCTATTTCTCACGTTAACTCAACTTCTCAAACGATTATTTGTCATACAGGTTCAGTACAAACATGTGTGTAATATACATGTGTTTGTTGAGGTGTTTTTGGGTCCGGAACATGTTTACCTGATCTGGGTTTTTGTTTCCTGCAGTTTTGATAGTTACAAGTACGACTATTAATGCATTTTTGAAGTATATAATATTTATAAAGAAAAATACTTTTGTATATTTCTTATCTTTGGTGAAATTTAAACCTTTGACTTCGTAATAGGCTAGGCTTTACCGATAATCTAGATGCAGTATCGACAGACTAGTTTAAAGTGTGTAACAATTCTATTAGTAAACTAACTGACAGTCCATTTTCTAGGTAAGAAAGGAGGTTGGATTGGCAAAACAAGAGCTTTTAAGTATCTAATATCAATAAGTTTCTATAAGATGTATACTTGACTTCAAAAGTTCTGCCAAATGCACGAAAAGTTAATTATTTATAGCTAAAAGTTCGATTTATGTTAGATTCTTAGGATCTTACATAATGAAGAAAATGAACTCTAATATAAAGATTAATATTTTGTCTTAAGCATGAGTAAGAGACTTTACTCGCACAAGCACAAAAGCATCTTCATTTGAGTTGGTTTCTTCTGCTGATGTTGGTATGTTCACTATTCAAACGATTTATCTAAGCACATTCTAACTCATTCTGATCCTACGAAGCAAAGAGAATAAACACTAAAGTGTAATTTGTTTTTAAGAGGTCTGAAGTCTGATTTTACATCTAAAAGATAAGAGGTGGATAGTGGTGCACCTCTTAATATTTCAGAGGACGTTAAGAGGTTTTCAGACCTTTTTCTTAAAATAAAACAAAGACTTAAGTCTACAAAGCTCGTAATTTTCAGACTTAAAGAGGTTTTAAGAGGTATATTTTAAAAAACAAACAACCCCTAAGAAGGTTACAAACAAAACTTATTCTTCTTATGATCGGTCCAACATGTAGAGCCATTGATAAATCGTTTCTACTGAGCAGATTCTGTAAAAAACCTCCACCCATCTTTATTCGCAAAAGCGTGTCATTTACAACAAATTAGCTATAAGGGTAACTGCTATAAACGTTTGTAAGATGCACAAGTGAATATTGTGAAGGATTTGCTGACTCAGATCCAAAACGGCTCAAAGATGTAATTACATATTACCATTTTCATTCTATTTACTGTGACATTTAAATTATTTTAGACATTTTAATAACAAAGATGTAATGAATAAAACATCTTACATCTTACGTTTTTTAAACTTTTGTTATGCAAATGTTTTTAAAATTTTGTTATGCAAATGTTTTTAAAATAGTATTAGCGACAAACTTTATATGATAAACTAGAGTACTATATTACAATGAATTGTATAATTATTACTTATATAGAAATTTATTTTTGGCATAAAGATGTTTTTATTTTCTTTTTAATTCTTTATCTTTGCCTATAAACAATATCTACGTAGAAAAAAAATCACTTTTTGTGTAATGTTTCACCTTCCGTGTAGAAAAACCTAAAATGACTAAACGTGATGAACTGTTTACTATGGAAGCGTTTATCGATATCATTTACCTTACGGAATGAGCTTGACAAGGATAGATAGGCTTATCTAGAAAGAGGCAAGATCTGACCAAGAGTTTTACAAGATAAGTGTGAGAAAGTACTGTTACCAGATAAACATTTACCGAGTTAAAGATATTTATCGACAATCTACTTTCGTCTCTACAAGCCTACGAATTTTACAGGATAAGGTAAATAAAAACGATAGCTATCGCTAGTAAACACTTAGGCTATGCTTACCCAACCCTCCCAACCCCACTTCCACATCAACTTTTTCTAACCCCACAATTAACCATCTGGAATCCTCTCTGATTAGTACGCAACCCTCCCAACCCTCTCACACACAACACGCACAAAAGACATACACAACACACACACAAACTCAACGGTGTGGCATACCCGCTTATGCTCCCAACCCATCCAAGCCGCTGCCGGCGTACCGCCAGCCCGACGGGTTGGAAGCCGCTCAACCTATGCTGCCGTAATTCACGGCCTTATACGGTTAAACTTCAAAGAAAAGGTTTTATTTAATCAATGTGATTGGTTATTTTAGTAAATTTCTCTTAATTTTCATACTTTAAGAACGAGTAATGAACGCGGCTTTGATGGGCCCGTCGCTTTCGTCCGCATCTGTAAAACGCGTCCACGCCATTTTATTTTATATTTCAATAATAAATTTTTTTAACTTGACTTTTACTTTGTTAAATATGGCAGGTTTAAAGATATTCTGCACCAGCTGCTGCTTCATTCTAGCACCCAATTTGTAAGTGATTACATTTCTTTTTCTTCATTTGTTGTTACCATCATCCACATTATTCATGTCTTTCCCACAAGCTTTTGATCACCTCAAAATTCCTCTCCAAGATATTAAATCAACCACCAACAACTTTGATGAAAACAAGATTATTGGCCGAGGTGGATTCGGGAAAGTTTACGTAGGAGAACTTCTCCTTTCCAAGGGGTTAAACGTGGTCGCCATAAAGCGATTAGATGGTTCATTTGGGCAAGGGGACGTTGAGTTTTGGAAAGAAATCATGATGCTTTTCCGTTACAAACATGAACATATTGTTTCGCTGATAGGCTTTTGTGATGAGGGTGGTGAGAAGATACTTGTGTACGAGTATTTATCTAACAAAAGCCTTGATTTGTATCTAAGTGGAAACCATCTTTCCTGGATTCAACGCCTTCGTATATGCATTGGGGCTGCACGTGGCCTACAATACCTTCATGATCCCCACGGAGGCGAACATAGAGTCTTGCACCGTGATATTAAGAGTGCCAACATACTCTTGGATCAGGATTGGAAAGCCAAGATTTCAGATTTTGGGCTTTCCAAATTTGGCCCTGCTAACCAGGAGTACACGTTTCTTTTCACCCATCGTGCAGGGACGTTTGGATATTGCGATCCACTGTATGTGGAAAAGGGATACTTGACAAAAGAATCCGATGTTTATTCTTTCGGTGTCGTGTTATTCGAAGTGCTTTGTGGAAG
>LUCG01210618.1:0-10591 GCA_001633085.1 Carthamus tinctorius | reverse complement strand
TAGGCTTAGTCTCAGACGGCCGAATTTTCTTTCAGTTCTAAATTGCCAAGGATGTAGTCTAGGTAAAGCCTAGATGAACCTTATCAAAAAAAAAAAAAAAGAAGTTTATAGCCTTATAGGATATGATGCCCCTTCTAAAGCACCTACCCAAAAACATTTCATTCATTTCCACAGTTGTTTCGAGTCATATCAGTCCTTTTTAGTATATTCTCACAGATTTAGTGATGTAGTTCAGGGATAACATTGATCACGTTGCATGGCTACAACCTTTTTGGACTATGTCTAAAATACTTGGATTTGTATGTCTTTATTTTTAGAAAGTGTTGCTGAACACACTGCTAAAACTCGATATTACTATGAGCTATCTTGTTTTTGTGCAATGCTTTATTAAAGAAAAATATAATAATTATAATTTTTCTTTGCATTACGAACAAGAAAACAGTAAGAAGTATTTTGTAGAATACAAAAATGTCATAAAATTGAAATCACATGCTACCAATGGTGAACTGCATATCTCAAGATGGTGCCCTAATTCTTCAGGAGAAGTTTTCCATGCTTAAGAAGAACGAATCATTGGTGAAGGAAAATGATAAGCTCAAACATGAAAAACAGTCCTTGTTGAGAAGCAGAGATTTGGCTGATGCTCAGGCTGTGGCATTAAAGAAGTCATTGGAGAGTTTACAGAAGGATATCAAGGAGAAAGAGAATTTGGTACTTTAATCACCCATTAACGCTGCATCAAGCAACATCTATCTGATAATGTGTACTTGCGGTCACTCATCTATGAACTCTTTATGCATTAGGTTCAAGATCTAAAGCAGTCACTAGAACAGCGGAGAAAGGAATTAAATGGCTGCAAGGCTGAAATAAGTTCGCTTAAAGTGCACATGGAAGGAGCTCAACCAACAGAAGATACAGCATCTGTTGGTGGAGAAGAGGGGCAAGCACCATCCGTAGAAGGCTACAAGGAAGAAATAGAATCGCTGCAGAAGGAGATTGAGAGGCTGAATGCTATCAAATCTACTGATGCGGAACCTGTAGGATCCAGAAATAGCATGGAAGATATAACTGATAGAAAAGATGAAGTAATAAAATTATGTGAAAATGATATGGTGCCACTACCGAGTGGTAGTCCTCCTGGAAATTTAGAAAATGTGGAGTCCCAGAACGTGCCAATTCAGAACATAGATGGTATTGCTGATAAACATGAGGAGTTTCCGAAATCAGATGATAATGATGTTACTGATGTTGCTGAAAGTTCCCCCAAAGAGAATGCTGTGCCTGTCGTAACTGATAATGGATCACTTTCAGAGTTGAATAGTCCTGTTGTTGAACGTGATTCTGAGAAGAAGGTAATCTTTTGACATCAATGCTTTAAAAACTCTGTGGCCAATTAGTTATTAGTATTTTTCATAAAAGCAATCTTATATATGCAAATTTTAACTTCTCAGGATACTGGAACGATTCAGATTCTTTCAGATTCTCTGCCCAAAATTGTTCCTTATGTGCTCATCAATCATCGAGAGGTTATTCAACAACTTGTTTCCACTTTTCTTTATAATGAATTACTAAATTCTCCAAGAATCACAAATCTTCTTGCATTGATTGTTGTTATTTTTCTATAGGAGCTTCTTCCCCTTATGATGTGTGCAATTGAGCGTCACCCAGATAGTCACACAAGAGATTCCTTGACTCACACATTGTTTAACTTGATTAAGCGCCCGGATGAAAAGCAAAGACGAATTATTATGGATGTATGATTCTGAATCCATAGATTGTTAAATTTTGTTGTGTTGGTAAAGTCTTAATGCCACATATTGTTTTCGTTTCAGGCCTGTGTCACCCTCGCTAAGAATGTGGGAGAGATGCGAACAGAAACAGAGTTGCTGCCGCAGTGTTGGGAGCAAGTGAGACTCTCTTCATTTTCCTTGCCATATTTTCAGATAACAAGATTTCATTTTAATACTTATTTCATACAATGCAGATTAGTCACATGTACGAGGAGCGCAGGTTGCTTGTTGCTCAATCATGTGGGGAACTTGCAGAATTTGTGCGTCCAGAGATCCGAGACTCCCTCATCCTATCTATTGTGCAACAGCTGGTAGAGGATTCTGCACCTGTAGTTCGTGAGGCTGCTGCCCATAATCTGGCTTTGCTGCTTCCACTCTTCCCAAATATGGATAAATATTTCAAGGTCAGCCTCACTAAATATGCTTCGAGGCTATCATGGAGAAGATTTCTGACTTGACAGGATTTCTACAATGTAAGCTACATGGTCTAGGGAATGTAGCATTTTCCCATGATCATAATATGGTGACTTACAAAAAAAAATATGAAAGGAAGCTGGAAAAATATGATATTCCGTTTTCCCGATATCTGTTCTTGTTATGTTTTTTAGGTTGAGGAAGTGATGTTCCAGTTAGTTTGTGATCCATCTGGAGTGGTTGTAGAAACAACAATCAAAGAACTAGTTCCTGCTTTGTTGAAGTGGGGAAAGAAGCTGGATCACCTTCTAAAAGTGTTACTTTCTCACATATTGACCTCCATTGAGGTAAAAGAAAGCTACAAACTAATAGTTGTTATCTTTTGACCAAAACCGTCTTGTAAACGTAATCCCTTACATGGTCTTTGTTCAGCGTTGCCCACCTCTTTCAGGGGTTGAAGCTTCTGTGGAGTCACACTTCCACATTTTAGGAGAAAGGGAGCGTTGGACCGTTGATGTTTTAGTGCGGGTGCTGTTGGAATTGCTTCCAACTGTACACCAGATATCTATTGAGACATGTCCATATCCATCTGTTTCAGAGTCCAAAGAATCGTCATTTTCAATGCCATTGCTTGAAAAATATGCAGAGTGAGTTCCAACTCAGATTGGTTCTTTTCCGAGAAGTGTTCATTAACATCTTCTAAAAAGTACAGTGTTTACATTTTGACAGGGGAAGTGTAGATTGGCCTATTTTTGAGTGGCTTCGTGATGACTGCTTTTCCAGTCTGATTCTGATCGTGTCTCTATTACCACAAAAGGAAGATGGTTTGAGAAGACGGATCTCAAGTGTATTAATTTTCTACACTTTTGCTATTTATATGCATGTCCATATCTTCTAAGCAAACTCTTAACGGTTCACGATTTTTTCATCTCAGTTTCTGCTGGCAGTTTCTGCACGATTTGGCGATGATTATCTCACACATGTAATGCTGCCTATATTTTTGGTTGCGGTTGGCGATACTGCTGGTTTGGCATGCTTCCCCCCTACAGCTCAGTCAAAAGTCAAAGGTTGAAAGTTCCACTGCTCCCACTATTCTTTTTCTGAAACTTTCCACACACACACACACACGACAAATACTCGCACATGCTCCTCACCTTTTGGAGGCTGGGCACTACCAGTAATCCGGGTCCAGCACCAGCTATTATCCATGCTAATTGTTTACAAATATTCTTAATATTCCATGCTGAATGATTCTTTTCACTGTTTCAGGTCTAAGACCAAAAACCGCAGTAGCTGAGAGAATTGCCACCTTGTGTGTCCTACCAATTCTTTTGGCGGGTGTCCTTGGAGCCCCTAGCAAGCAGGAATTATTAACCGAATACTTGAGGAATCTCTTGGTCCAGAGTGCTATGCAGGAGGGTCAGTCAGCAATGCATTGCGCTGATATTTACAACTCTGTCCGTTTCCTTTGGTTGGTATTTCCTTGATTGATTTTAGTGTTGAGTTTATTGCTGGGTTGGGTTTCATTGTTGCCTTTCATCGTTATTGTGCAGCATGTTTGAAGAACACCAGAATATGGTGTTCCAAATCTTATGGGAAATGGTTGTGAGCTCTGATATGGATTTAAAAATCAATGCTGCCAAACTTCTGAAAGTGATAGTAAGTCCAGTTCCCAGTTCAATTATTGTTTCCGACTTTCCTTTACCTCGTTTTGAACCTTTGATCTCGTTGATTCGAAATAGGTACCATTTATTGATGCTAGGGTTGCTTCAACACATGTTTTGCCTGCTCTTGTTACTTTGGGCTCTGAACCAAACTTACACGTTTTGTATGCAAGCATTGATGCCTTTGGAACTGTGGCTCAGAACTTCAAAACCGATGTGGTAAATTGATGCTTTTAGTAACAGCGATTTTTCTTTATGGTAGAGCCTTCTGATTTATCTTTTTTCAAGTGGCTGATCGAAGTTCATTTCCGGTTAGATTGTTGACAAAATACGGGTTCAAATGGATGCTTTTCTTGAAGATGGATCTCATGAAGCTATGATTGCTGTTATTCGTGCATTAGTGGTGGCTGTACCACACACAACGGAGAGCCTAAGAGATTATATCCTTTAACCTTCTATAATTCTATTCATATAATCTGATTTTGCCGTTTAACATCTTTAGTGTGTTGATAGTGGCTAGCGAGTCCTTTTATTGTTTGGATAACCGTGGGTGTCTAGGTCAGCTTGCACACACACCTTAACTAATCCCATGGGGCTGTGAACTTAACGGCCATGCATACCTTCATGGTCAGGAGGTGACTCAAACCGGTGACTATTGGAGAAAATGAAAATGACAACCACGAAATTGGAAATGATAGTCGTTCAGTTTATACATGTTTTCAACAATTGTTTCTTTGACGTAGTGTACATTTGTTATCAAAGATATTTCATCTTTCTACAACTCCACTTCCTACAAGCAACATGGTGCGTCGCCGTGAGAGATCCAATGCATTTTGCGAAGCAATCCGTGCTCTCGATGCTACAGGTTTGCTTCTTTTCACAATTGGAATCATTTTCCACATCTTCTGCAGTCATCCTTGAAAACATTCATTCATAGGAAGACAACTTCTTGAAATAACTCCAGAACCTTGCTTAGCACACACTACAACAAAATCGGTGTTATATGATCAAAAAATTGTCTAAGGGGATGTTTACTTAAACACTTACCCAATAAGCGCTCACCGGTAAAATTGAACACTATCATCTACTATATCGTACAATATTTAGGGGCCGTTTACTTGACGCTTACCCGGTAAGTGCTTACCGGGTCAATTTACCTTACGGGACCAACATGAAAATGACAAGAATCTTACCCGGTAAGAGCTATAGCATGAACCAGTTACAGAGATAGCATAAACCAAGAGTCTTACCCGGTAAGTGAGATCGACAACTCTTACACGATAAGAGCTTGGTGGGTACATTGTTGCGTACGATACCGTTTTGAGAGACTAAAATATTGTCTGATATGGTAGTGGTAGTGTTTAATTTTACCGGTTAGCACTTGCCGGATAAGTGTTCAAGTAAACGGCCCCTTAGTCTCTCAAAATGGTATCGTATGCAACAATTTACACGGTAAGCACTACCGGCTACATTCATCAATTTCACTTACCAGGTAAGACTCTCGGTTCATGCCATCGCTCATACCGGGTAAGATTTTAGTCCTTTTCATGTTCATCCCGTAAGGTAAATTCACCCGGTAAGCACTTACCAGGTAAGCGTTAAGTAAACGGCCTCTAAATATCCTGATAAGACTTGAGTTTATGGCACCTAACAATTGTGCGCCATATGTAAAAATGTTACAATAAGTTCATATGATACCAAATTGCAAGTAATCTAACCTTTTTAAAGGTCAAGACTGAAGGGTGAGACAAATGTGGGAGTTCAATTTGCTATACTTCAACAAAAAAGTTTATATGACACTTTTTTGGACGACTTAATAAACCTTTTAGGACATTTTAAAATAAAGTGACAGCTTTTTTATGGCACACTTTTGAAACAATGTCTTCTTATAGAAAATTGTTCTTATAACACTTGTAATGTCACAGAAAATTGATAGGATGCTTACTTCAAGAGTGTCTTAAAAAACTTGCTAAAACGTCCAAAAATGTTGTATAAACTTATTGTAACACTTTTATAGAGAATTCATACAAACTTATGTCCCATCAAACAGTCTATTAGGACATTTTGGAATCCTATAAACCCGATTTTGTTGTAGTGACAATAACGTAGGTTTAGAAGAAATTGGTCTTCAATTCTGTGACAGAAGTAATCTAATAACCGTTTCTTGCAGATATTTCGCCTGCCAGTGTGAGGGATCTGCTCATGCCAACAATACAAAACCTATTAAAAGACACAGACGCACTCGATCCAGCGCACAAGGAGGCTCTGGAAATCATAGTCAAGGAGAGGTCCGGTGGAGCGTTCGACACCTTTAGCAAGGTGATGGGAGGCCAGTTTGGGCTGCCATCCTCCATGACCAGTTTCTTTGGTGAAGGCGGGCTGCTCGGAAAGAGGGACTCGATCGAAATCCCGCCGCCACCACCACCCGATCTAGGCAATCGCCCCAAGCTAACCATCAATCCACCTTCACCAACCGAAGACACGAGATTTCGGAGAATCATGAGAGGCGGTTTTACCGACATGCTGAGGGGTAAAAACAAAAGCGGCGACGAACTTTCGCCTCATTAAATTTGTATTTGTATTTGTTTTCTTTGTAATCCCCACATAAGTTTTGTTGTTGTTCTTCTACTTCTATTCTTTTTAACGATTAATTTCGGTTCTAGAATGTAAAAGAGCAGACTTATATCTTTAACACTCATCAACATAATAAACTAAACGTATATCTTCACCGGTACAATGATCGAACAAGTTTATGCATCAAACATGGAACATCAAAACAAAAGTATGAATATTCCAGGGTTCAAATGTCTGTTAGTTTTTATCAAAGCATTAATAGCCTAGTAGTCGGTAGCATCCTTGGGAGGGACAATGGATGGCTTACCCGGGTTCGATTCATGGGGTGAGCATGTGGTGATACTCTGACCATGGGTCGGCTTTCGGGTCAATCCATGCTCGCCGAGGATTAGTCGGGTGCCCGTATGGATCCTGGATACCTCGTTGACTTTGTGTCGAGACGTGTGCTTGAGTTATCTGCCATTCAAAGAAAAAAAATGTCTGTTCGTTAGTAATACTGTAACGCATGCCTCCGATGTAAAACATCAAATTTTGTTAATGCAAACAATAAATCATCTCCATATATGTATTACACAAATTTTTTCACACCAAAAAAGAATATTCAAAAAATATATATTTGTTATCTTAATTACATAGATCTTTAATGTTATAGGCTAGTTTGACTTAATTCGAACAAACCACCCCCCTCTCCCCCTTGCATTATGGATTCGACGTATTACCCTTTTTATTTCTATTCGCACCCATCCCCATGAGTTCTTATCCTCCCCCTATGAGCAGTGTCCAAGCCTAATAACATGATTGTTTGAGTTTTTTAGATCATCTTAGATTTTTCTGACTGGTCTCTAGGCTTATAGGATTGTCGAGAGTCGTACAAGTCGATCCAGACATCCATGGTTAACAAAGATGAATAAAAAATAAAAGTAAACTAAATGAATGGTTTTTTTACCTGTTAGCATAATAGGTTAAAAAAATATTTTATACATGGTGGTTTATAATTTGTGTTGTTGGCTACACAATGAAGTAGGTATTATTTATTACTTCATTTGTAATTTTGTAAGGACATAGAAGAAATTCTCCCTTATTTGTAATCCATATTATTTATTTAACATATCAAAATGTATAACAGTTTATGACTTATCAGATGAACAAATTATTTAATTAAACATATGTTAATAATAGAAAAACATAATGTTATTGCTTAATACAATTATATCTCTTATATTCCTATACGGAACATTCTTATACTTATATTGGTGTTTTATCCTTTTTCTTGAGAACAAGTATTTCTATGAAAGGGTGTGTTACAAAAATATGTATTTAATACAATTATATCTCTTATATTTCTATACGTACACATAAAATATTTGTTCTAGAAACGCCAAATGTGCAAAATGAAAATGAAACACAGAAAGGAATTCAATAGGAATGACCAAAAGTAAATGTAAACCAAAATATAAAACCTACAAATATATAATCATTTTTACAACACGTCAATTTTAGTATATGTTCAATTTATGCCATAAGAAATACAAAAAAAACAAAATAAAAAACAATATATAAAAACATGAGAAAAACCGATCAATCTTTTTATATAAGCAATCATTAGCCGAATGACGAGATACCGGATTTTACTTATGTTATAAATCGATCTATCCACTTTTATTTGGTCAAAGTTTGGTGACCGGTCATAAACATATTTGCCCCAAAGAAAGCTCGAAAGTGAAGCATATACATTCAACACTTTAAGTCAAAGAAACTATGAAATTTTATTATGCCACATACCCTTCTCCAAATTCATAACCAAAACTATTAAATAACCCCCCACCAAATTAACCATCCAAAAACCTCTATAAATTGGGAGTCCATACACTTAACTAAATCACAACTTAACAACATCTCCACTTCTTTATATATATTATCTACCCTTGTATATAAATCTATTTTAGAACAATGAACAAAGCATTTTCTTTCATTGTTTTGTATGTTATGGTGATAGTGCTTCTGAGCAGTACCCATAAGGGCAATGCAGCTTGCAACCCACAAGAGCTATTGCCCTGTGCCGGGTCCCTCTCGAGTGGAGCACCACCGTCTGTGGCTTGTTGCAGCAAGTTGAAAGCACAACAACCCTGTTTCTGTGGCTACTTGAAGAACCCTAGTCTTGGACAATACATTAACTCTCCAAATGCCAAGAAGGTTGTTTCGGCTTGTGGTGTCTCAGTTCCTAAATGTTAAGCAAAATTATCTGTTAAAGAACAAAAATTATACTATGACTAGTTGTGTGTACTACTTCATTTCGTGATAGTAGCACAAACATGTTAAATAAGGCTAGATGCTATTGTCAACCTTCCTACATTTCTTTGTTATACCTCTGTATGTGTATCTTTCTCTCTTTCTATATATGTCGGACCATTTTATTTTGGTATTGCTGTTCCTTTTTCATGCATGGACTCACACTCATGTGATATCGATAAAATTTAACCTTAATTTCCAATATGAACAAACACAACGATATCTAATTTGTTAAATGTCAGGGTCGTATTCCGCTATCCCCCTCTGCTTTTCTTAGACTTCTATTTTTTTGAATTCAACGTTTGATTTAATATGTAATTTGCTAACTTAATTTCTTTATAGAAGATATAATATTTATTATTTGTGACATCTCAAAAAATACAAAAATTTTTTAATTTATTATTTGTCAATTGGGTACTTTTTATAGGACGGAGTTTTTACTGTTTTCATTAACTGTTTTAAGTTAAGTGTTACATCAACTTCTTACTTTTCCGACCCATGGAAAAACAATATATTTAATACCATATAAATTCAAATATTACCAACAATACAAACATACATTTTTCTCAAACGATAGAGTAGTTTTGTATTTAATCTTTCCTATTATGAGAATGATAGCGCATGACCTAATGCATCAAATACGTACACAACCATCTTAGAGTTATTATCTTGAAAAAAATCAATATAACATCGTTTTAAGTATTGTGCATGTACGCACACTATAAATATAGGGATACAAATGAACAAAGAATAAACCCCTCCATGACCCCATCCCATCTCATCGCCGTTAGATTCAGGGGAATAAATCATGTCATATATGGGAATATATTGGATTAGAGACCATTTTTAATATAATATTGTCTTAGACCCTTCAAAAACCCACTTCAAATCTAGAAATTAGCGCAAATCACCTCACAGTTATTTGCCAAAGCAGGGAATTCAAGCATGTCAAATTTCCATCTCCATCTAGAGAATTGAACTGAAATAGGATTACCTTATTATCGTAAGCATAATTTCTTTTAGTTTTTAACTTTCAAGAAGACGTACAAAACCATATTTTTTTTGCACAACAACCAAAGAAACTTTTATTACCAACCATATGGAAAAAACATCCAAGAACAAAAAGAACACTTACAGACATCCTAAAACCAAGCAAAACAAAGCTGACCTATGCAACTAATTTATGAGAAATAAATTAAGAAGAAAGGCAGCACACGTCAAGTAAAACAAATCAGACCGAGGCAAAATGAAACACAGCTCCAGGCTTGATAAAGCAGAGCCAAACAACTATATTAAGCAATGAACAAGATCGCAAACACAACGGCTGTTCCGCGTTGAAAAATACCTCACCCGCGCGAACCTTTGTTGTGTTTGCAGTCATCGAACAGCGACCTCTGGCAGCACTCGGGCATGACAGCAGAGTCGTGCAGTCCTGCTGTTGCTCCATTGCGGAAGTCGACCTTGCAGAGACGCCCGAACCATCTTGATACGCCAACTCTCGATCAACGGCACGCTAAAATCGTCACGGCCCAATCTGTCTTTACATGAACGGGTTCGAAACCCAAGTGACCCAATCCACCGCTATCTCCTTGTCACGACGATTTACCCACTCAAAGGTCTTCAATTGGAATTTGAACAACGCATCCTCCAATGCCCCACCTCCTTGACCAAAAACCAAATTATTCTTTTGAGACCAAAATAGGTACGATACACACCAAACTATCGCCACCCATCTCTTACTTTCTTTCGCATCCCTTCCTCCTTGACTACCTATTTCCACCAAGTCTTCTAGAGAGTTGCACGAACTAACATCTATATTCCACCACCTCCCTACGAGTTTCCACAAACTTTTCACCATCG
>LUCG01210547.1:0-11832 GCA_001633085.1 Carthamus tinctorius | reverse complement strand
CTAGCTTATAAGCTAGTCCATCCAAACATAGCCTTAATCATTCTGCACCAAATCATTCAGAAACCGTGAATGCTTCAAAAAGCTTGTTAACAAATTTACCTTTTCAGGTCCATCCGGAAAGATTATGCTTTTGCCCGAAGATGACCCGAATGCGACCCACATCATGATCGCCACCGGCACGGGCGTGGCTCCGTACCGGGGGTACCTGCGCCGCATGTTCATGGAATCCTTACCCACATACAAGTTCAAGGGTCTAGGTTGGCTGTTTCTTGGGGTGGCCAATCGCGATAGTCTACTTTACGACGATGAATTCAGCAAGTATGTCGAAGATTACCCTGATAACTTTAGATACGATCGGGCTCTTAGCAGAGAGGAAAGGAACAAGAATGGAGGGAAGATGTATGTTCAGGATAAGATTGAAGAATATGGTGATGAAGTGTTCAAAATGTTGGATAGAGGGGCTCATATTTATTTCTGTGGGCTGAAAGGGATGATGCCTGGGATTCAAGAGACACTTAAGAGAGTTGCAGAGGAAAGAGGGGAGAGTTGGGAAGCTAAGCTTTCTCAGTTGAAGAAGAACAAGCAATGGCATGTTGAAGTCTACTGAGATATATACATATATATATATAGGGTTAAGTTCTGGTGAGACCAAGCTGTTTCTGTGAGACCGGTGAGACCGACATATTTTACATGAAACTTCACATCAAAACATTTANAAGAAAAAAAAATCCAAAAAAAGGTAAATAAACGAAACCTTCACAGCATTTCCGCTGTGAATGTTCGCATTATTTATTTGTAACCTTCACAGCATTTAAGCTGTGAAGGTTCTGTTTTTTATCTTGTTTTGGATATTTTTTTGCATTGGAAGTGATTTTTTAGGTCTGCGTATTCGAGTTTTATTTATCTTCACGGTGTTTTTTTGTGAAGTTTCACGTTAGGTATTGGTCTCACGAGGTCTCACGAAAACAGCTTGGTCTCACCTGATCATAAGTCTATTATATATACATATATATATATATGTGTGTGTGTGTGTGTGTGTGAGATTTGTGAGAACTTCTACCTTACGGTTTTGTTTCATATGATTTTTTCTCATATAAAGGTAGTATTTAATATATTGATTGATGATAAATATTTGTTCCATAATATGAAACTTTTTTATGTGTATGTTTTGTTTTCACAAACACGTAAAAAATGTGCACATAGTTAATGGAGCATATGTGAAGCAAACACATTGTGAAATAAATATATGTTAATCAATATTCTAAATCGTATTCTTAGATGCAGAAAAATCTTATGAGATAGCACATGTTGCACTACTTCTCGAGGTTATCACAATTTTATAGGTTCTCAAAAGGTTCATATATATATATATATATATATATATATAGGAAGGTTCAAGGGAAAGCCTCAAAAAACGGAAGACTGAGGAACACCTATGTAACCCTTCATCTAAACTATATGCACTTGTGCATAGAAGTAATTTGTAATATGCACACGTACATCAAAACCAATAAACAATTTAATTTGCTTTTATGCACAAGTGCATATGGTCTTAGATGAAGAGCTATGAGGGTGTTCCTCGGTTTTCCTTGAACCCATTTATCACTAGTGTGAGGGTAACATTAATGGTAGATATATCATGGAACCGACATTTGTATTCTTTAGGGCAGAGGTCAAGTATGCATATGTTTACCATGTCTAAACGCCACCTTAAGGCGGGATGTGAACTGAACAATATGTATTTGTTGTAGATGTTTAGAACCCCCTCTTGTCCCTTCTCTCCTTTGGTGTATGAAAACTTGAGTTCTGAGTTACATGTAAAATATAATTCTACAAAGTTTGATATCCATATGCCTTGGAAACATTTCTCCGTTAGTAATTAGTGAGACCGTTGAAACGTGGTGTTATTTGATCCGTTGGAAGATGTTTTGTTATAATTAAGTCGTTAGAGATTTCAATTCTTATGCTCTGGTTTAATAGGGTTATTTAGCCTACTTTATGTTTTTCTCAAAAGGGTTTTTTTCGTTTGCTTTTTTTGGAACAATTTTAGTTCTCACGGTAATTGTTGATGAATCCCATTGTCTCGAATGAGTTTGAAGGATTGAGATTCTACAAATGATGAAATAAGAATTTCTATTTCTGTCAACGAGAATGCGAGATGTTTTGGGCAAATGACATTCAAAAATGAAACCATTTTTTACCTTCAAGACTAACGTTTTAACCCTTCTTATTTTTATATGAAACCAACATTCGAATCGGTTTGGTCCATCAAATAAGAAGTTCTAAAAGTTCGTTTTCCAAAATAGAAACCTTTGATATTTCAATAGAAAAGGGACGGAAAGCTTTTCAGCATTGTCTTCTGAATATACACCATACAATCAATTAAAGGGATGGATCAAACGTAATCAAAGAAGAGAACTTTTTCCTTTTCTAATTTCTCGAAAGTTCTTCAATCCAAATTCATACCTAGAGATGTAGAATGGTATCATGGAGGTAAGGCTAGCGATTTGCACTACTAAAGATAAGCGTCGGGTTCACAAGGAAAAGCCATAAAAGTTGAAATTTTGAAGAATGCCCTAGTAACCGTTTATCTAAAAGTTATGTACATACAAGTAATTTATAACATACACACGTATACATTCACATGTCCATAAGAACCGAAAACAACTTCAATTACCTGTATGCACATATACATATATTCAGATGAACGGTTGTAAGAGTGTTCCTCAATTTTTGTGAAATTTTTTTTGAAGAACACCCTAATAACCGTTTATCTAAATAGTATCCACATGTACATGCAAGTAATTTGTAACATACACATTCATAAAAACCAAAAACAACAACTGCCCATATGCACATGTACATACCTTCCAGATAAACACTTATCAAGGTGTTCCTCAGTTTTTCATCTTTTTTGGCTTTTTCCCCTTAACCTCCTTCATAAGGTCCGCCTATATTTCTTAGAATATTAAGCAGAGACGTTCTTAAATCTATCAAGGAGAGCTTTTATCTACACATACATAAATGTTACATTGTAGTGTACATGGCTTAATAGAAAGAACACTCAAAGTTACACAAAGCAACCAATCAACCCACTATTCCCTGCCTGCCTGCCTAGCTTCTATGATACAAACAGTATACATCTCTCATCAATCACTTTTTTCCCTTCCTACTTTTATCAAACAAACAGAAAAACAAAACCAATGATACAAATCAACAAATATAAACCAAAACCAAGACCAAAATTACCTCCAACTTTGTCCATGTACAAATGATCACCACTCGTAAAGACGTCGACTTTCTTGTGCTTTGTGTTGTGGTCTCGTGGTTGGAACGTTCCACTGATCACGTGGGGTGTGTTTAGATTGCACGATTGGGATCTCGAGGACGAGAATCTTGCACACCGCCAAACCATGTGGAATTTATAAGTATATTAGTGGTTGTGAGTCATAGGGTACAATCCGAGATCAAGATTAGGGAGGCGGAAATGGGACTTTCGTCAAATCCATGCAAGCGAGCCACGGTCGTCGGAAACTTGCGGGCGGCCCCTGGTTGGTGTTGCTGGTCTGTTTGCATTAAGCTCCTACATGCCACAACAAGTTAAGACCAATTACCTCATCAGGATACAAATAGTCAATAGTCAAATACTCATGTCGTCCCAAAATAAGTGTCCAGTAGATATAATTTACTAAATTTCCAACTCTAACCTTAATTAGGAGACACAAATATATATATATATATAGAGAGAGAGAGAGAGAGAGGGATATTGTTTTGTAAACCTTATAAAAGTTGTAAACCAATATTTATAGTAACGATGGAAGTCTATTTATTATGATTTGAATATTTATGAAACATGATTAGGGTTCATTAATTATGATAATATCATATATTTGGAGAACATTAATTAAGTTAGACTAGATGAACGGTTGGATTGGTTTACAACCTTTATAAGGTCTACAAAAGAATGCACCTCAATACATATAGGGTTGNGAACCAAGACTTTTTGTGAGAGCACATTTTTACACTTGAATCTTCACAGCAAAACATTGTGAAGGTAAAAGAAATCTGAACCTTCACAGCAAAAACCCTGTGAAGGTTTCCTTCACAATGTTTCTTTATGAAGTTTTAAATGTAAAAATGTGGTCTCACAGGNCTCTCTCTCTCTATATATATATATATATGTATATATATATATGTGAGTTAATGACATGGAAAGAGAAAAGGTTTGTCCATATTACTTTGAGAGTAAAATGGTCAATCACTTAAATAAAGTGTAATAATTACGCATTATGTAAATTATCTTCTATTTGTTTATTTATTTTGAGACAGAGGGAGTAAGAGTTGTGGTGATAGTAGAACCTGCATCCATGTATCTTCTATATGGCGTTCAGGGGACATTTCGGGCGACGAAATTGCAGGCGGCAATGGATGAATGAGTTTCGGAACCACTACGAGATCTCTGCCGAGAACTAATATCGCACCAGCATTATTTGCAGTCCCTACAGCACAAAAAACAAATACGCACCATAAGATCCATTAGCAAGTTCAGCCCGTTTACGGTAAAGGCAACGGCAATTCATCAAGCCTGCATATATAAGAGCATCTCCAACAGCTTTGCTAAAATAGAAAAAAAAAATGGATTTTTGTTCTCTAAACTTCTCCAACAGCATTGCTATCTTGTTCTCTATAATAGAAAAAACTTGAAAATTTTCCAAGTTTAGAGAATTCTCTAAACTTGATAGTAGGAGAGAAATGATAATTTATGTAATCCCACCAATAAGGTTGAATCTCTATCATTTTATATATAGTTTTTTTAAAGTGTATTGGGACGATAAATTATAGAATATTATAATAATATAATTTGGGTTAAATATCTAAAATAGAGAATCTGTTGGAGTTCAGTGTAATACTTTTTAGAGATTTTAATATTTGGTTCTCTATTTTAGAAAAATTATAGAAAACTTGTTGGAGATGCTCCAAGGGCAATGGCAATTCATCAACCCCGCATATAACTTACCACAATAATTGGTGGCGGAGAAAAGGGTAATCAAATGTCCCTGGGCAAAACGCTCAAAACCGTCCATTACGCATTCATGGGCTCGTACAATCAGCTGGAGATCATTGTTGTTGCAAAACTCCATCACACGATCAGGCTGCAAGCATACACCAGTAAGAAATAAGACAGAAAAATGCTTAATTAAAACGTGTTTTTTGAAGTTGTGAAAAGGGACGGCAAGTAAAAAAGGGTGACCCTTACGCACCAAGGCTCCTTGGATATTGCGAGGGTTGGGGAGGGAAGTCTTCGTGTCCCTGACCTTCCCCTCGCAAAGGAGTAACCTTGCTAATTGCTCCAAGGCTCACCCCTATCACACATAAAAAAAGGAATAAAATTTATATTCTCTTTGCTTAATCAGCAAATACAGATTATATTATCAACAAAAACAATTAACCCAACAACAAAAGATTTAAAAAGCGTAGAACAAAGCGAACTCGGGATCTTAAAAACAAACCGTGCGGCACAAAAGTCTACAATTTCTAACCTTTTACCATCTTCATTGATTTCTTTATCTGATTTATCAAACTCCCTTCCATATCAATCCTAACCTAAGTCCTAATCTCAATGGTAAACAAATCAATCATTTATCACCAGCAATTTACCACATATGACGGTCTTCACTTCACCCTCTCATCATCACCATTCACTAAACCATTGGGGAAGCATGTGCAGCCATAGTTGATGATGGACATCATATTCAAGTGTTTGATTAAAGTCAAACTTGTAATCAAGCTATTTTCAACCAAAAATCCCCATGAACCAAATATCCTCCCACCTTTTGCTAGATTGTTACACCATGCACTTTAGCAAGAACATTTATTACAGCACAGGCTCCCGTTATCCTCCAAACATTTCCTATAAAGGCTTATTTCGAATTTAGCTAGAGAACACCAGATACCGGAAACCCCAAGAAACAAGAGTCTGGCTTCTAATGTAAAAACAAGAGCATTGTGATTAAGGAGGGTAATGGACCTTCAATTCGAAGCAGTAACTACGACTGAATAAAAACCATCAACAAACAAAAAGCAGCTGCATAGAGCATGTTCCACCATACAGGAGGAATCATACGAATCAGATCCAAAACAATTCCTTTAATGGGGTATTCAACTCCAGGTATGAATAGAAAGTGACATCTTTATTGGTTTTGCTACAGTTGTTTCCTTATCCACCCAATTAATCAAGGATCTTTTCTGAAGGTATGCCTCAATGAATTTCTGCTGTAGAGCACAGATGAGCTTCTTATATAAGTAGGTATGTATATTATTTAATAGCACTCATTTGGTTGATATTATCATGGAAGAATCCCTCAACCTGCCCCAGCAACAATCGAGTCATCCATCTTCGTCTTTTAAAATAAATAGGCCTGTTACATCTACATTTGTAACCACCAGAGATCACCTACTTTGGCATTCCTATGTTAAAAATAAGGCATTAAAGAATTTAAGATGACACTTGTTGAATAAGTTTAAGCCCAAAAATCAATCCCCCTGTTACATTTACATTTATAACCATCAGGGATTACCTGCTTCATATAAGTATAACCATTTTTAAAAGTATGGCATTATAGTTGTAAGGTATATAATTGTCATAAACAGTAAATATAACCAGCATCTCATTAAGGGTAATCTAGAAGGAGCAATACTCACCCCAAAAGTAACTAACCCAGGACCTCTAGCATTTGGTCGTAGTCCTTCCACACTGTCATTTTCTGTTGGGTCGGACCTGCTCAGAAAGACGATTATTAGACTCTGAAAATTCAGATTTGAACTTTAGTCGAACAATAAATGGACCGGAAGAGCACCAACCACAACAAATCCATAAGAACAATTGAACCAGCTTCCATTGAAATTGGCCTCTGAAGACTTTCAATCTGCTCAACATGATTAATCGACCTTCCAATACCACCATGCATACAAAGGATCTTTTTCTCTATCAGAGCTGCCAGTGGTAACCAGTTGAATAATCTGTTTATCCGGTGCCATGCCCAGATTCCATCTCTCTCCCCCTGTGTATCATATATCACGAAATTAGTTACGACTGAAAATCAACAATGTTGAAACAACATTTTTAAGAAACCAAGACTGGTTTTACCATGCGCTCTATGCATTCAATCCGAAAGCCAAATAATGCATTTATATCTGCAGCTTCATGATTCCCACGAATCAAATGTATATTCTGTGGATGCTCAACCTACAATATTCAGCCAATGACAACAAATAATCATGCTTCTTGAATCAATAACAGAAAACTGTAAATACTCCACACAACAGTGAGAGACATGTAGTACCTTTAAAGCTAACAAGAGACTAATAGTTTCCAAGCTGTGTTGACCTCGATCAACATAATCTCCCAAGAAGAGATAATCGATATATCTGTAATTATTGCATAAATTAGCATCACATGATAGGAACAAGAATCTGGTAAGTAACTGAGCATAGTTACACAATGGAAATGATCAACAAATAACCTTCACAGAGCTCTCCAGTTTTAGAAGCCATCTCCTCACATGTTTAAGAAACATCATCATTTATGATTTTATTCTACTTTTGCAAAATACCCTCCTTCCCTTTTTCTTGCAAATATACAGAGTCCAAATAAACTCCCATAAAACTAAAGCGTACACAGGTGATGCTTATCCAATCACATTCACATATTAATATATGCCTAAATACTATTCCATTAATGAATGTATTAACGGGAAAAAGAAATTATCATTTAATTATATGTGATAATAGAAATGTAATTACATTTTTGACACGACGCGTACATGCAGCAAGGAAGACATAGAGCAACAAATGACATTATATGTTTTGGCAGCATAAAAAGTAAGAATGTCAGCAAGTTCATCAAGTAAAGAGTTTTAACAGAAACTGCAGGAAAGAGCAAGTGTGAATAAAATAAATAAATAAACAACACTTACGCTATGTCTCCAGCCGTTGATGGGGAACCATATTCATCAAAAAGTCGCATGAGGTCTCCAAATTGTCCATGTAAATCCCCAAATATCTTTATAGGTGCTCTTAGTTGTAGAACACTAGGTTCACTTGAAAATATTCTTTCAGAACTATCGCAAAGATCAGCTAGCTCATTGCAATCCAAAAAGAATTGTCGACGTACAGGAGGCTTCCACCCACGAGGCTTCAGTAGGTGAGCGATCACCTGGAAAATCAATCCCACAAAGTTTTAAAAAAAAATAGAAGAACATAAAGGGAAATATAACTATGTCAAAGACACAGATATAATATGAATATGTGTAAAATTCAGAGTAATATCGAGTCAGGTACTCTACTGATAAGCGATATAGGTTTTACTCCTTGCCTTAGGAGGTACTTTATTTTCATTTATTAGATTTAACGGGTTTCAGCCCTACATTCCTCTCCTCAGTTTCCTATAAAGTCTCCATGCCTCATTAGGTGCCTCGCTGGACTTTTCATAATGGTGACATGGTACAAGAACCACGACCAACTACATCTCTGTCTCTAACTATTTAGAACCAGCCTCTGCAATAATGTCCTAATGCGACAACACAGATCTCATCTCTTAGCCATAATACGCATTAATGATACATCACATACACCACCCATCTCAGTCATGAAGCCTAAAAAAGATCACCCGATACATCTGATGTACAGCCAAGAAGTCTAGACCCCACCAGACTGTCATCAGAATGCCCATTTCCTATATCATCAATTGCCATAAGAAAGGTGATGTGTAATAGACATATCTCCGCATGGAACTTCCCTTCTCTCCTAATCTCCTTAAGGGACCTTTTGGAGAGTAAGCTGGGGGTTCAACATATTCTTACATAGGACATACTAGTATACTACCATCTAACCTAAATCCTGCACTGTCACGCTTGCATAGCCACGATATCCCCAGCATTGTGAGAGACACTTCCTAACATCCTAAAAGGTTCAAGGCTATGCAGGGGTAGACACAGGCACCAATGAAAAGACAAATGGACTTTGGAATCACTCCCTGCCAGAAAATATTGTGGTTACGTGGGTTTTCACAATGAAACTTCTCCCTATCATCCCTTTCAACACCAAAAGACTGGACTTGTTGCCAAATATTATTTTAACCTATGGTATTGACAACGAAGAACTTCACCAGTTGCCAATCTCATGATCAGCTTGATATCAAATGTCTTTCTACCACACCAACCTCACGATCAGCTCGATATCAATAATGTCTTTCAATGCAACTTTTTCTTTCTTGAGAAGCCACATACAGATAAGCCGTCCTCAAAGTGTATGTGTTATGTATTCATTATACAGCCTCAAGCAATCTCCTAGAGCCTAATTCAGAGGGGTTTTCTTTTATTTGCAGCTTGAATTTTCCAGCGGTTGAGTGGTGACAACTATTTGCTCTCCTATCAACACAATGCATCATCCTTGTTGTGTACGTTGAGGTATCATCTCTAGGTTTAGGGGACATAGATAGCATGTTTCTATATCTAGGCCAACTATTTGCTATATCCTGCAACTATATCATTCTCCACTACTTCCTCCCACATCAATATTCACTATCCTACTCTAGATTGTTCCCTTTCGGAAAAAGTCCCCACTTCTAATGATGCAACCAAAAAGTTTATGTGAGAAAATGAGAAATGAAAAGACCATCTCAGACAGTGTTCCCTCGCCTTACTTACTCAAACAATGTTACTCGTACTTCTTGCATCATTTCCCTCAGTTTGGCTAAACATTTTGTTACACTCACCTTGTGTGCATGACTTTTTCCAGTTATACTGATAAGAAAGTCACTCATAACACATGTATTTCTTAACTTCCATATAGAATCTTTCAGAAGAATCATGAACTGACAAATAGATGTATAAAATAAACCATATATTCAAGTAAAATCTCTTATTAACATGTGCATCCTTATCTAAAACAACGTAACAATATGATCCCATAAGAGTTTAACAAGGTTTCCATCATGCCTAGGAGCACATAACTTTTGGGAAAACATTGCAACATTAGATCCTCATACATTATGCCATCCTATGAGAACATCATTGCACTAGCAACTCAAAACATTAAAACCTTGTCTTAACTAAAGTTTGTTAGCAATATAATGAACAAGACAAATGCATCTATACAAACAGTTGTATCATGATGCAAATCTCGTAACACACAGCCGCAATTATTTTTACCTTCTTGGCCACACTGTTAATTGACATCTGGCGATCTAAAAGTTTCCTTGCGGCAGTTGCATTTTCTGGTGTTCCATAGCCAACCCTCCTCCCTTCATTTTCAAACTGATCTATTGAAAGTTGCCTGACCATGCCACCTAAGGCTCCACCAGGCTCTGCAGCTATTACCACCTGCATATCCATGAAAGTGAAACTTCAGAACTCCTGTATATACAGCCAATAAGAAATGAAGAGCTGAAAAGAACATAAGCATATTAGGCCATGAAAAAAATTGATACTGACAGCTCGGTGATGTAATCGTATTCCAGCTGGAGCAGAATTGCTTCCAATATCAGTTTCAGGCTTTACTAAGGTAGATGTTTGTTTTCCACTTGGAGTAGCCTCTGCTCCACGATCCCTATCTAGAAGTTCAACTTCTCCATTGGAATGTCGTGCTTTTGCAGCAGCAAGGGTTGCTGTAATGGCCTCCGCTTCTGCTGCTGATGCCTCGACCAAGTATTCAACTCCTTTGCTAAGTCTCCTGCTTAAAAAACCATGAGTACACTGTCCAACAAACTAACATGCCCCAACAGATGGTAGAACTTAAGCAAGATTTAGATTGCAAAATCTACCGAGAGCCTTGAAGCATAGCATTTTCTGTGCTGATATCCGAATACATGTCACCATTTAGCGGTGGAGCAACAGGATTCCCCACTACAACTGCACCATCAGGAGATTCTTTGGGAAGTCCCTGCCTTGTTCGATCATCAACAAACCCATACCTTCCTGATAACCTCCCTGCCTGTGTATTGGATGTGGCTGCCTGTGATGCTGCAGATGTCATTTCAGTAGAAGCTATATCTTTAGCAACTAAAAGATCATCGAGCAAAACCCCTGCATCAAAAAACCCAAAGTAAATATGTAGATATTGTATTAATGATTAATTATGGATTCAGCAATGGACAAAGAATCCTAAGTGTATAGCAAAGATGGCACCTTGCTGCTGACTATATATTCAATAATACATATTTAGGCAAACAATTCAATGTGTTGGAAAACAATAAGGAAATTAATAACAAGTATGCCAAGGGAAACAAAAAATAATAAGCATGCACACCAAAAGATATTGTCTCAGCATCATATGAGTTAACACGGATGGACATCATGACATTAAATTGAAACCTAAAAATTTGAATCAAAGCCAAAAGAACTTTGATAGACAAAGATAGGTAAATTATGCTACTATATCACCAAGCCCAATGCGCCTAACAATATTCAGCTCAGATCACCTATGTAGAATAGACCTTCACATATTCTGCAAAGGCCAGCTGTTTAGAAAATTCAAGTTTTCTAAATGCTAGGAATTATTGCATCTAGCTTGGGTAGTTAACAACACCAAGAGTCCTAAATCAAAATCAACAATATCCGGCAGCAGCGTGGAAATTTTAATTCTCGGGACTTTGCCTTCACAGACTCCAACAACCAGACTTTGTTCTTGTGGATCAGCCTACCACAACTCTAATGCCAGTTTGACATAGGCTAGGTCTGTGGAAGTAAGAATGCTGTTCATACATACATACATATATATATAGAGAGAGAGAGAGAGGAAAGTTCAAATGTGAACCACTTTTTGGTTGTGAAC
>LUCG01210325.1:0-16426 GCA_001633085.1 Carthamus tinctorius | reverse complement strand
GGATTTTTTAGCTTACTTGTCAAACAAAAGATTTCCATTATGTCTATCCTTTGGCTGAAGCAACAAGCTGGCAACAGCATAACCAGCACTGCTGGTGATGAAATTACGACGGGCAGCTTCAAAACTTGGAGAACCAACTGCCCCAAAATCCTGTTGAAATATTTCATATAAACCGCCATCAGTGGTCTCACCCATCTGGCTTCTACTGCGTGTATTCGGAACAACCTGCAAAAAGAAAAAAGAATGAATTTGGTTTCTTAAACGACATCTACAAGAAACCAAGACCATCATTGATTGATCACCAACATATGCACATGTGTATATGTGAGGATATTCCATTGTTAATACAATGAGAAACATGCTCATAACTTTCGTGCAACACAAACTAAATAGTAGAACTCGCCTCAATTATTCCTCTCTCTGGGTCAGTTGGAAGCACGCCATAAGGATATAGATAAAGATCAAGTCCAACTGCTTCAAATATGTCTTTAAGAAGTGAAATAACTTGTAAAGCAAGTACATCTTGTCGGCAGTCGTCTCCAACCTGCATGCAGAAAGTTCATATAATATAACTAGGTAATTCTAATACAAGGAAAGATAATCTTTATTTATTTTTCAGCTGGCTGATACTTTGTGAATGTGCTTTTTTCCTGCACATTCTTCCATTTTACTTTCTAACTAATTTTGGCTCAAAACAGATTTGTTTGTAGGATTTTAATGCTCTGCTCAGTCAACACCTTGTTCGAAGGAAATTCAGTTTCACCAAGAATCTAAACTTGGAGATGTGAGTTAAATGCTATTTAAAAAACAGCTTTGTTGTAATCCACTCTTGTTTGTCCTCATCCTGTTTTAATGATGGAAATAGTTGTTTACCGTAGGTTCTAGATAAGCTTAGGGTCTGTTTGTTAACAGCTTAATGAGACTCACAGTTTATACAGTCAGCTATACATGACCGTTTGGTAGTGGGAACTTTATGCAGATAGCCAAGTTTTTCCAAACCTACTACCCCTCTCTATTAACAAACAAGCTCCTTCCATCTATGAAAAAACCTCCCAAACAAAAAACTTTTCAATCTATACTGACAAATTACTCCACACAGACAACTTTATCCATACAAGACTTGATGGAAAACCAACCAAACAGACCCTTAGAGAACCATACAAAAACTTCCATGGAAAGTTCTTGAGAATATGAAAGATGTAAGCTAGTTTGTTGCAAGGTGGCATATAGGCTTTAATTCATTAGCCACTTTTACTATTCTGCACTCCTCTTTATCCTTGTTACCCTTATTGGTCTTATTTTGCACCAGGCTTATCAACTAATGTTGGTGTTGTATTAATGGGTGATGGTTTGCTGATACAAGAAGGGAGTGTAAATGACGAAGATTTATTAAAGCGATATTGTCTTTCATGATCAAGGCTATCGTTAGCTTCTCTTGGTAAATAGGCTTAAGATCTTATTTTTTGTACATTAGCAGACCTGTTAAGTCTCTTTGACCTGCTCTGGCTTTTATTTGAAACCATGCAAGATTCAGAAAATATCAACAAGGATCTCCTAGGGTGCATTTGGTACACTAGAGACTAGACAGAACAGAACAACGATCACTATTCCACATTTTGCAAGACTTTTATGTAGAACAAACATGAACAGAGCGGAACAAAGTGGAACATGCTTGTTCCAACCCACCCCATGGAACAAGATGGAACAGACTTATATTTTACAATATAACCTTAAAATATAGCCTAATTTTCTTCTAAAACATCAAATGCACTCCTCTCTTTACATTTTATTCATTCTTAAAATTTTATATATTATATTTTATGCTATTTAAACTTTCTTATATGGTTTCTATATTTTCATTAATTAATGTAATTTACTAAATATTAACAATAATAATATCATACAGAAAATGTATAAAATAAAATTTGGAAGCCACAAAAAGTTTTTACATTTGTGTCATTTTAATCATATCAACAAAAACTTTCTACAGAGATTTTGTTATATAAATTTATTTATTCTATTATAATTTAATAAATTACATAAATTAATCAAATTATATAAAGATATAAACAATTCACTAGGGTAAATTGGTCATTTTGTTTGTTCTGTTATGTCCAGTTATGTCTTACTAAACGCTATCATGTATTGTCCTGTCCTGTTTGAATGCCAAATGCACCCCTATAGAACAAGCGTGGTAATGTTTACCTTGAAAATACAAGCTTGAGGTTTTATATCATTAGGATCCCCGTATCGGTCAGCCACATCAAACGTGATCATAATTGGCACTTTTGCCGCCGACTGTAAGGGTATTCCACTGTTAACCTGAATACCCCTGACAAGCTTATTAGGCGCGGTAGGTAGATAAAGGTCGGCACCATCCACCTGAATCTTTTCCAACTCTCTGTACCCAAAGCATTCATGGAATATAATAATTAATTATTTACATGCTCAAGACAGTAGGACATAAAAGTGGCAATGGCCACCAATAAGATCATATAAAACAACTGAGAGTCTATGGTCTCAATAACAGAAAGATACCTCCTTATTCCCGCTCTTCTTTCTTCTTTTGGAAGCGGATAGAGAACACCGGATATAGATGTGACTTTTTCAAAGAAATCAAATTCTCTGCGAAATATGTCACGAGCCTTGGGACTGAAACCATCGATGATGTGTTCTCTAACAACAGGCAGTAAATCCAAAAATGCTGTAGTCTGAAGAAGAAAATGGAGAGATTTTGCTTGTCAAACATATATCATATTCATATATGAATAAACAGCTTAAGATGAAGCGTAAAGAACATCCTCGTGATTCAATAAGAAGGCATAAAGACTGACAGCTCATTACACATTCACAAACTGGAATGAACTGATCCAACGAAAAACAGAATAATGGAATAGTACACCACTTTGTGGGCTAGGACTGCTCTAAATAACTTTACATGCTCATTTACAATACCAATATGACTAGATTAACCATAGAATTGGTCACAATAATTCCAACCAACCAAATCCACATAATAGAATCAAGAAAAGTTAAATGCTGGATAAGTTTCTCTCAATCATGTTCTTGTTTTTGGTACACATAACAAAGGATAGAATTAGAAATGGATAAAAGGCTGTACCTTTGCCGACACTCCTTCTTTCCCTTGCTCTGGTGCACATGTCTCACCCTGCCATCAATAAATACTCTAGTTACTACAAGAAAGCTGATAAATATTCTCAATAAATAAAATTCCAACCGTGGGCAAAAAATAGTGACCTGTAAATGCCAAATGAGAATAT
The DNA here is from genome assembly GCA_001633085.1 of Carthamus tinctorius. Lineage (NCBI taxonomy): Eukaryota > Viridiplantae > Streptophyta > Magnoliopsida > Asterales > Asteraceae > Carthamus > Carthamus tinctorius. The sequence goes on along the minus strand of LUCG01210325.1, from coordinate 13,145 downwards.
GGGAGAATACGTCACTCCTTTGAGCAGCTCGTATCAGGTATCCTTCAACTAACTTCTGCAGATTCAGACAATGTTGTATTAGTCAAATTACGGTAGGGAAACTACAGCTGGTTGGTAAGCTAGGTGGTACAGTTGCAATTTGACTGAGTTGCTTTATGGCGCTGGAGAGAAAAACATCATATTATGAGTAAATTACGTTTTTCATCCCTGTGGTTTAGAAATTGTGGGTTTTCATCCTTCTGGTTTATAATTCATTGCTATTTTTGTCCTTATGGTTTAGAATTTATTGTTGTTTTGGTCCTTGTGGTTTACAATTCTCTACTATTTTGGTCCCTTATACTTAAAGATAGGAATTAGCTCAGGGACAAAAATAGCAATAAATAGCAAACCATAGGGACGGAAACAAGAATTCATAAACCACAGGGTGACAAAAGTTGAAATTTTATAAACCACAAGGACCAACATCGTAATTTCCTCTCATATTATATACATCCAATCTTTCTCAAACCACCTCCAAATAATTTTTTAATCCCAGTAAATAAGAAATTGAAATTTGGTTATCGGTGGAACTACTTCAAGCCCATTGCAATTCAAGTAATAGTTAAAAGAGACTTCTTAAAGATGAGCATGTAATTATATAACATATAGTGTCCTTGCCAATACCCACCTCATCATCATATCTTAATGCTTGAATTAACTGGGGCATGAAAAAGGTTACTCGGCTCGGAGGATATGACTCCAATACCCTCAGGATATAAGCCATAACACGCGGATGACCCTTGTATGCTGGAGTGAAGTACTCCAGAGCCTGTGTGATTGAACAAGCAGCCCAGTGTGTCAATTGTTGCAAAAGTGGAGAATCTTCATCCACAGCCTTGGGGGTCACAAAGTATGGTAAAGCCTCAGGTATTGTACGGATCTCCAATATATGTGACTGCGACATAAAACAAATGGTTTAACTATGGATGATAAGATTAGAAGATCCTCATGTGGTCAGAAATGCAAGGAAGTTGGGAAGTAATCAGGGAAAACTATCAGCAATTCTGCATGTAATGATAACAAAGAATTCTATAATCATAAAGCTAATTACTTTGATATATGACCGTGAACAATTTGATAACTTTAACACTAATTACTTTAATATATAACCCTCTGATCCACGAAAATTGCAATATTTGACCAGTCACAGTTTTATGGGTGTATTTAACCATTCATCAAATATTCACAATACCAACCTTCTGGAGCCTAACAAATTTTATCAGGTTTTTGTGATGACAACGATGTGCAACCACGTAATCTAGAAGTTCCCATTACATGGAAATGATGTCATTTTCATTGATATCCAAAATGAAACTTCTTGCAATATTCATAGAATGGGGGAAGTACCTTGTAACCGAGTTTTATATTGCTTAACAGTCTTAACAAGCATAAACATGCATATAACATATGAGTATACCAGATTTTACCTATACAATGAAAAACCTTCTTAATAACCAATTTTCATGTGCCGTTACTTCCTCCAGTGAATCATTTACAAAGCCAAGTTTTTTATCTAATACAAAAAATTCAGCTTGGACATAATTACCTGAACCAACTGAGTCAGTTCTGCCTTTAGAGAAGAATTCGTAGGAAATCTAGCACCCAAAGAGAAAGCAATCCGAGGATCAATAGCAAATGCAGTTCTTGCATGTTCGATCCATTTCTCTGAGTTTATCTTAAGCCTAGAAGATGTGCTCTCCCTGAGGACAAACCAGTAAATGATTGTAAGTCTGGGATTATTAGTCATCGCAAATGGAAGAACGAAAAAAAAAATCACATGATAGAAAATAGTTGTATCTAAATTTACTTGGAACCAATAGGTTGTGCCCAAACATCAAGCCTTTCTGTTTCATGTTGGCATAGCATTAAAAGTAGCTGCTTCCTCTTCTCCCTACCAACAGCATTATTCTCCATTGATCCCCAAACAGGGTGATAAGAATCCTTCTGAAGTTGCCAATGGAAAATTATATGATAAGAACAACCAACATTGTATAAAAGCGACAGAAAATTGCAGTATTGTTGTAGTGTAAACAAGAAATCACAAAGCAGAGGCTGTTGTTGGTAAACACAAACTGACTGTACAAAAAGAGACCATCTTACCATATTAAGCATAGTGTTCCCATTTTCCTGGCCCTGTCCTTTCAGATCATTTTGAGGACCATTCATTCGTTGACTTAACAAAAACTGGACAAAAGCATAAACCGATTGAGCCTCACTGTGTGCAAAATTCCCATTATTTGTCTCATACCACTCAGGTTGATGGCAAAACCAGCCTAATGAGGCCCTGCAGTCAGAAGTCAGTTTCAGTTTTCAGCTGACAAGCCTCAAAGTTTAAATAACAGAGGTCCAAAGAAGTAACATGAAGCTATGAATTAGAGGATAGAGCAGCAGATGAAAGAGCATTATTATAAAACCAAATTGGTCAAATCATGTGTGGACTAATGATTATGCAGATGCATAAGCATAAGCATTAATGCTTACATTCCCTTTTCCACACATGTATACATATATGCACACACATTTAGATAAATACAAAATCTGAAAGAAGCGATGTTATAACCAATTGATATACTTAAAGATGCTCTGGCAGTAGCCACATCAATTTTTAAATGCCGAACTCAAACAATATCGCTCATACTTCAAAGATAAACCCTGTGATGAAAGGATAATATAGCAACACATCAAAAAGGTGCACTTTCACTTAACATACTAACACCGTAAAAAGAGGGGCAGATAAGAAGCAAAACAATACTTAGGGAGAAATTAAAATAGAAATAATTGGCAGAGAATTAATCAACTAAAAAGTCGCATGATTTGTTGTGTGAATCTTCTGATTGAGTTCATTCCATGCAGCAGACAATGCAAACTGTATTAATGTATCCAAATCCCATCCATATGGAGATCATTTGTGCAAGCCATGGTACAATAGTTCTATATAACTTACGCAAAGATTTCTTGTGATGGTTTCCGGATTTGTGTTTATGATCTATTGATCCAAAACATATTAGCAGGCACATGAAATCATGAATAGAAAGCCATTGGTTGGTTTTCGAGTAGTCATAATAAGGGTGTTCAAAAAAACTGAAAAACTGAACCAAACCGTATGATCCAAAACTGAAAAAACCGATACCAGAGCAACCCGTGACCCGAAAAACCCGAAAATAAGGGTACCCGCTAAGTCGCGGGTCGGGTTCGGTTCTCAAAATTTACTACCCGCGGGTACCCGCCCTGCCCCGTATATATTTAGTTTATTATTAAAAAAAACTATTAGTATTTTATAATAAAAAATTACTAATCTTAAAAAAATCTCCATCACATACCGTGCTTTCTTCGTTCACCTCCCACTGCCATTGGTTTATCGGTCAATCCTCATACTCTTATTTTCATTTTCTAATATTTTTTACTGTTATTTGTTTTAGTTTGTCACAAAATAACTTCATTTTTTATTATATATTTTGTCTACATCAAAACACTCGACAAAATGCGGGTACCCGTGAACCGAACCGTAGGTACCCACTCCTTTTCGGTTCAGTTCGGTGCGGGTACCCGCCCCGTGCGGTTCGGTTTCGGATAGTAAAATTAGATACCCGGTACATGTGGTTCTCAAAATTTTCACTACACGCCCCGCCCTCCCCCGTGAACACCACTCATAACAGAAGTGCAACGAGACAATATCACATTCTCACGATTAATATAATTATATTTAAGTCCATATATCTTCGGGATGTTTTACTTATTGTGTTCATATTGATTTTATATTAAATTGTTTTGGAAAAGGTTGAAGCAATCCATGACTCTATTTTACCATTCAAGAAAATTACAGATGATGGTTCTAAATCCAATTCACGATTTTGCAGCTATGGCTAACCATCCAAATATGTCATATAGCACCCATGACTGCCACAAGTTAACTCTTAGATAGAGGCATAGAGCCATAGAGCCATAGAGGGATTCTCCGACAGGGTGACACAATTTCAAAAGATGAAAATAGAATATGTTCTGGAAGACAATAAAGGAATAGACTGTCATAGTGGTCAAGTCACGTCAGCAATTTGCAAGTCAGAGTCTTTATATGGAAAGATAATAATGATAAACCAATATATAAAGTTCCAGTTGAGGGTACTACAGACTGACAGAAGAAACAATACTGATTGTAGTAGAAGAAGAGAAAAAGAAGAGACAGCATGAAGTCTGCAATTAATGCAAAGAAAATTAAAGAACATAAGAGTAGACAGTTGTACCGGTAAATCCTGTCTTCTAGCAGTTGAAGTCCTAATCTAAACTTTTGCAAGTTCCCCTGATATTGGCATGAGCATAGCTTAAGTCCAAGCAGCATGACTGTGAAAAATGTACCAGTTGCAGCTGGATGGCGTGAAAATCTCCAGGGGAATTTTGTAGTCCCTTGCAACATCCTGCCAAGAAGCAAGAGTTGTTCCACACTATTGTGTCGAACTACCTGTGAAACAGCACATATCAAATAAGAAGAAACGGAAAATGACAAGTAGAACAATGTGTACTTTTCAGTTAATAGCAGCATTTTCCATTCGTCATTTGGGACCATAGTCTGCAGTATTTCCACTGGTAATTAACATTCAGAAGGGTTGTTTTACAAAGTCATAAGAACAAGACCAAGTATAATTTCTTGCATTCCTTTTAGGCTTAATCATCTGTAGAAAAACTAGCTAAGGACTGAAAGCAACATATTTGCTATAGAATATTACTGATGCTAGGCACTAATTTAACCAGTTAGAATAGAGTTAAAACTACTAAACTATACTTTGCTAAGAAAACAAAGATTCATCACATTGATGTTTGGACATTAATCATCTAGCAAAGTAAGAATGCACCCAGAAAAACTATAGGATGGCATCTTTAATTTAAATAAGCCGTTAATTCACTTTTCCTTTTCCCTTTGAAGCACAAGAGAACCATAGCCTCCCAAATTAATGAGAATTCCAGTTGTCAGCTTGGTTTTATCTATGTGTGCTAATGTAAAGCTCAGGTATCAAGAGTCAAAACCCAAAAGAAATGAGCTGAACGTGTAAAAGTATCCAGTTGACCACTGGGCTATTGAACAAGGTTATCTTTGTGTCAATGACTTAGAATGACAAGTTCATGGTCATAAAGCATGCAATAAACTCAAAGACATAAATAGCATTTTCGAGTTTTCATACTCGAAGTAAATATGATAGCAACTATACATGTCCCATTTCTACCTATCCATCCTTGTGTATTACGTTTGGCACTCTCATTTTTTCCTACTGCATATTGTTTCCATGTTGACTTTTGGAGGCCAATAGCCCAATACAGAGACTTTGAAATCATAGCAGGTATAACTAAAATCCACATCAATGCTTACCAACTCTTCATCCACCATGCAGTTAGCCTATAACTAAAACCCACATCAGTTCCCCACACTTTTTAGAGCTACTGCCAAACCAAAAGATACCTTTTTCTGGCACTTCCACGTGTTTGCCACATCTACATATTTTCTCTACCAAGACCATGAAGTTGCACTCGTGTACTTTGTACGTTTTGCCTAAATCTTGCTGCTATAAATAACAACCCGACATTTGCCTCCACTCATGACCTTGCCTCCTCGGTAAGCACAATATTGTTGACAATCAGAATATAGTGGTTTTTCTATCATGTATGTTCTCCCTACACTCAGAAATACCCAAAGAGATACGGGCTAAAAGCTAAGATTTGTATATCCCTTTAACAGGGAAGTTGCTAGTCTCAGAACTAGATTATTTAGATACTTTCACACATGTAGGCTGTAGCTAATCAATTCTACACATCTTTACTCACCTTATGGAATAGGAACTTCTTTTCTCAAGATCCCACCATATCGCTTCCCTTGGCAACCCCATATATGCCTCCTCTACATCAATAAACATCATATGCAAGTTCTTTTTCTATCATGTATCTTTCCATAAGATGTCTAATCTGAAACGTAGATACATTGACTTTCATAATCGCTAGTTTTCATCCGTAAGTGATGCTCAATGACCCCCTCCAATAGCTTCGTTGCTGGATGATAGGCTTTGCACCCCTTTATTTTGCAAAGATGTCTCTTTATTTTCATAGACCACGAGAATAACACATACAATTTTAAAATTCAGATCGAAAAATTAATGCAGGAATTAGATTATTTGGAGGTGAAACTAGTAAAAATTGATGTGACAGTCAGACATAACTTCACAAAAAAATTAGTTGAAATAATATCCTCAAATGAAACAAAGGTTCAAGTTGTAAGCCCGTAGACATGCATTTGAGGACCAAGGTTTGCCATATATTCATATTTTTGTGATAATAATTGTTTAGCATATGCTATCTTATTTCGACAAACCTTTTCCACTTATATTTCTAATTTTTCCTAGGACAAGCAGCTAATGATGACTGTGACTAAATATCAATGAAGAATATAAAGCTCAGATGGAGCACATGTGCACAAACAACGTAGCCATATTCCGATACGGTCTATGTAACACCCAGTTCTCGAAATAAACTAACCTCAAAACGATCAATGAAAAACCCAAGCCATAGCCTATGTGCTAGAATCTCCTGAACAGGGTCCTTCTCAGGTGGTGCTTCTGGCTCACCGGGTGCAAGCTGAGGCCTTAACTTGGCAGCTGGTCCAAAAAACCTCACTTCAGACGCAAAGAGTCCTCTTTTGGTATCAATCGTCCATAACCATGCATCAACAAGCTCTGCAAGAACTACAGAACCCAATTGAGGAGCAGCAGATACTAACCATGTCCAGATGAATACACCAGTCTCCATAGCATCAGGTGTAGATATATAAGCTGGACACCAACAAAGAAGTCGAAGGAGTTGTGAGAAACTATCTGCGTTGGGTTTTGCATCTGAAGCCTGAAAATTTCATCCAGCAATTATTTAGCAAATATTAGAAAATTTTGGATCTCAATACTAAAATCGCAGACATCAACATATTAAATGTTTACCAGATTTGAAAGTAGTAGCGCAGTTGCCTGGGAACAAGTCTCACGAAATGATGACTTGTCCACACCCCCACCTTTCTCTGCGGTGGAAACAAACTTTTGAAGAAGCCGCACAAACTTGTTAAGTAATATCTCACCAAAGGACTGTTTTTTGGGTTGGGGTGGTTGAGGTAAAGATCCAGTTATCAGCATTGAAAGACCACCAGGTGCAGGAGATGGCGGTGCAAATTCAGAATTATCATCTGCACTCTCCATATTCTCATACAACCTTGTCATGCCAGCAATTTCACCTGCATGATTACACTTCACTGTGGCACTGACAATAGCAGTGCTAAGAACTTCAATATTGAATGCCTCGGTCAACTTGAGCTTTCCACCTGATGCAGCTGCTGCAGATGCCATTACTGCAGGGATGTTGGCGGTTTTTGTTCCAGTCCAACAATCACTTTTACCTGTACCTATCCGTATCTCGGATAAAAGAGAAACAACATCTGTTGTGGGCTGTGCTTTTTGCCATGTATTTGCTTTACAAAGTTGCTCCTGAAGTCGACAATAAATTTAGTCAACAACAAAGTCAGTAAAACAAGCTGCAAGTAAACGACAAGCACAGACAAATACAGCAACAAGCCTTTCAGCCCAAATTAGTTGGTGTAGGCTAAAATGGAACCAAAAGAAAATCTAATACAGTAAAACCCAAAAGAAAACATAAGGAGGTAACCCCTTAAGAGAAATGAATCATGACTGTTGATGGCGGTTCACATCTCCCCTCTTAAAATAAAGTTGAAACCTATGATATAAGGGAAGCCTACCAATATGTCTTACAAAAGAACAAGAAAATCGAATGAGCTCCTCTTTTGACATGTACAGCACAACTTGAGAGGGGGTGTTGAATATCCCCACAGAGTTAGGAATTAGTTTCCTAATTTATAGATATCATAAAATTAGAAAATTAAATAAGTTTTACTATATGTTGAGTTTACTATTTTATAGAAGTTAGTTTGCTTGACAAATTGTAAAAAGTTTATCAAATTGCACAGAAGATTATCAGATGTGTGTGCATATATCATGTATGTTTACGGAGTTAATCAATGAGAAAAAAGATAGATTCATTCAAAATTTTCAACAATTTCAAGCATATATCATGTCATGAGGTAATCTCCCCAACATGAAGTTACACAAACCTGAAGAAGACCCTGGCTGGTGCATGGAGCATATGATAGTGAAATGATAATCCATTCGCGGACAACTTTTTGGTACAAAGAGCGAACAGAAGTTATTAATGCAGGATCACTGAGAAGAGATGAAGGCGGGTCATTATTCACAGAAAAGAGGAGGGAATCCAAACAAGATGATTTCCACAGGATCTGCATGCAAGAAAATGTGAGAATTTGCATGAAGAGTAGAGTAGAAGTAGAATAAACAAATAAAAGCCGATAATCTTTTATTACCAAATCTAGAGATTGAATTAGAAGAAATTTGAAAGTACTTCACCTGTGGAAATCTCTCTCTCAATTGAGACAAGAGATTAATGGATACATCCCGAATATGTTCCTCTCTTAGAGACAAACTCTTAATGAGAAAACAAGCATGGACAGCAAGAGTGGACTCTCTAACCTCCGCAGCGTCTCCCGTCTCACATATTTGACTATCCTGTACGCATAACGAGATTCACTTAAGAGTATACAACTACAGAAAGAAGGGCAGTAGGGGATACAAACAGAAAGGCAAAAACAAGAATCAGAAAAATCCATGATTCTGGTATTCCAAAAAGGCATCACAATAGCCAAAAATGATCAGCATAAAAGGCACCATTAAAGTTGCGTCTACACACATTATAAGGCATCAGGGTCTACAACAATCTGAATTTACATCCCAACATTAGAACACGACAAACCACATACCAAGGCCAGCATAACCATTAAGTCGGAGGACCAAAAACAGGGGAATTGACATTAAAAGCAATACCTAAAGCCTTTAGACCAAGAAGAGTACCAGAGCAAAGACATATGATGCCCGAAAGTTGGTCTAACACCTAAGACAAGTTAGATATAAATTTCATCATCAACGAAGATTTTTCGTACAACATTGATTCCATAAGTGGGTTTATCCCAGTGAGGGTGGGTCTCAACTTTATTGCTTAAAAGCAACATATGAAAAAGAAAATTACCAGCCATGTTAATGCTGTCTCAAAAGAACGATGAACAATGGCCATTAAGCATTGGAATACAGCTGGCATAAGATTTGGGCTTTTAAGATACTCAAAAACACAGCTGAAGGCACTCCTAGAAGCAGTAGATCCTGGCCCACAATTAAGGATGCCACCATTACTGCTGAATCTTGTAATCTCCAAAAATGCGACTGCAAGAAGATAAGTTGCCTTCACCCCTATAAATTTTCAGCAAAAGAATGAGATAATATTTCACAAAGCAACATAAACCAAACATCTAACTCAAGACAACAAAAACAAGCATTTTCCAAACAAATATTACGGATGTAAATAGTAAAAATGTGCAAAGGGAGTATGTCAATAGATGACAATATAAATGTGAAGATCACACCAAGTGATTAATGTATACACCTGATTTTAAAGCACCAGGTAGCAAATGGCTATAATAGAAGTCTCCATTGGTGTTAGCCTTCTCCTGGAATAAAAGTGCCTACAGAAGGATGCTTATAACTAAACTCCTACCAAACACACACCAGCCAATTTTGACTAGAACTATTTGCCGAAAACAAGTGCCATCTAAATAAAGGCTGAAAGCTAATAGTACTTCCACGCAAGATGATATAAGATGAATAGTAGTATCTGCAGAGTCAAAAAGAAATATAGCTGTTCAAAGTTTTTTACACCTGAAATTGCGCTCATTGCTCCAACCTCAACGCGCCCTCCTAATGAAGCAGAAAGGGCTGTTCTTTGGCTTACAGCAGCCTTCTCATTTCCACTTCCTCGACGGCTACCAGGATTATGAAGGGCATTAAGTTCTAACTCATCCTCTAGCCATTTTACAGAGCTGACAACCTGAGAAAGAAAACAAAAACACAACATTCATGCTTCTGGTCAATACATCTTATAGACCTCATGAAAGTAGAAGATACAACCATAAGCATTTGGTGTAAATACAAAATTAACCAATATTTGGCTGAACACAGGTATTCTGAAGCCTGTCCAATAACTTCAATACCAATTGAAGTGCTTAATGAACCTTTAATATTAAATAAGCAAAAGTTTTGATTGTATATCCTTGATTTCTGGAAAAAGATAATTGTTTCCAAACATAAAATTAAGCGTCCAAGCATTTATAGAGCAACTTTTACCCTAACTTGGTATTAAATGAAAACCATTGATGATCAAATTATAAGTTTCCACTCAATGCTAACATACAAGGGGTGGCGTCCCTTGAGAAATGCGCTGAACAGCAGAAGACCACTGAGGATTCCACATGTACGGTCCACCCACAGCTTGAAGAGCAACTGCACTTGTATTCCCTCCATTGTTCAACGTCGTAGAATTCAGCTTCACTGAGGTTGGAGATTTCAGCACCGGGGGTGCCAAGCCAAACAGAGCAATATAGAACCATAGGTTACGAAATAACTTCAGGAGCGAAGGTTCAACATCCATAGTTGGATCAAAATCAGAACAAATTTCAGCCACCGCAGGAAGTAGAGGCCCAAGAAAATCAGCTCCGCTACTGCAAATGAGCAAAAAAACATTCATTAGGATTTAGGTGAACTGCATACAACACGTTTCAGACCATTTGTATATAATGAATTATGTTCATCATAAACATATTTGAGATCATTAGTAGCACATAACAATATAAGCTTCAAATTTCTTATAGCTATGACCTAATAGATGCATTGGTGCCTTGTAATTTGTTAAAAAGAAGCTTTGATCTTACAAGGTCTGCAATTCAGGTCTTCCTGTTGGCAAGCATGTTAGTGTAGGTTGCACAGCACAAACAGTAACATCCAAACTTTTTTTGAAGTAGCTATTATATTTGTTATTGGATGTTTCTCCAGTAACTTGACGTTTCAAAGAAGTTGGTTGATTAATATTAACAAATACAAATACATTAACTAAAGTATGTATAAAAGAAAATACGGATTGAAGTACAAATGTGCATCATCATGAAATACGACAAACCACAACTCTTACCTTCCACTCTTGGACTCGGCTGCCAAACCTACATCTGAGCATAAAGATAGCAGTCGATGACGAAAGTCCACCCGAAGTTTTTCATTCGTTAGGCCTCTGGCTATGGATTGAAATCCTGCAGGAAGAGTCTTGAATGTAATTGAACCAGTGAGCATCTAAGATAAAATTAATTTACAGAAAGTCTGCTGAAGGTGAGCATAAACAAATTCATTGTTAATGTAACACATTTCCAACACCAACTTATCCAGCCTATAATAGTGTGCAAGTAAAAGTATTACTTATATCATATATATATATATACACACATGTGTGTAGGGGAGGGTTCAAATGAAAACCCATCTTTCATTGCGAACATGAGGACAATCAAGAGCGCGACACGTGTCCACATTCGGTCTGAATAACAGAGGTTAATGTTCATGCATTATTCAAGATGAATAATATATTATTCAGTCTGAATGATATATTATTCACCTTGAATTCAGTCTGAATGATATATTATTCATCATGAATAATGCATGAACATTCACTATGAATAATGGTCTATTATTCAGACTGAATGTGACACGTGTTGCACTCTCGGCTGTCCTCACGTTCGCAATGAAAAATGAGTTTGCAGCCGAACTTTCATCTATACGTGTATAGAAGCTGATTATGAGTGGCTAATGCAATAAGAATCCAACAGTCACGACAATATAGTTTAGCCAACAAGAGAAAAGGTTAGCCCATAAAGCAAAGTTACTAATCCTAATCTAGTTATATTTGAAAAAAAAATGCCCTTCTGTCTAATTGAACTTACTAAAATTGATGTAAGTTAACTGCGGACATAATTCCAGCAGGCATACCTCAACTCGCTCCGTGTTGGCCTCTGCTGGCAAGGTCTTGCTTTCCGCAGATCCAATGCTGGAAAGTTTACTTAAGTAGCTTCTTGTCATTAGCACAACAGCTTCACGGTAGGACTTCTCAAAACCTAAACTCGCGATGCGAGAAACAGCATCAAGAAGCTGCAGTGACTCAACAAAGAAAGTTTGAGAATTCCTTGACATTAGAACTCAGGGAACGTTGAAGTTCCAAAGAAACAAAAGGTTCAATCAGTAAGACTAAAAATTGTGTAGCTCAGCATAGTGGTTGCACTTAATCAAATGACACTTTGATACCGATTGCAACAGAAAAACGAGTGACTTCAAAGATATAGGACTTGTAAGTTGTAACCATATAAAAACATGATTCAAGATAAGTATCATACTCGGAGACGCAATAAGCCAGGTATTGAAGCATCACCCTCCTCCAAACTTTCAATGAACAATGGCAATATGGTGTCGACCACTTCAGTTTTCTTAACTTGTACATTTAGCTCTGCAAGCAACCGGATGACATTAAGCTGCACGATAGGAACTGCCTGCTTCTCTTTAGCATCCTGAAGTTAGGTATATAGATCATAACTATATTTGTATATGAAAAAAAAAAATCTTATCTCAATTAAATTAAAGTGAATTCTAATAATTAATAAACATAATGACCAAATAAAGGTCGTCTTTCAAAAAGTTACGGTGTTAAAGTCCAACAATATATTGGTGGTTTTCCAACAAAAAATAACTCAGTAGTCAAGTAAACACAAGAAATGTGGTTTGTACTTGCAAAAATATGGGATAAATGATAAGAGTTGACATTTTGAGAACTTCAATGCATCATGATGATTGTCACCTTATTTCAGAGAGGGAGACACTAATCCTGACAATGTGTCAAATCCTATAGGTGTTCTCAACTCCATAAGGACAATACCAATGTTTATATCTTNCACACACACACATATATATATATAGAGAGAGAGAGAGAGGTGGGTTCATACGAGAACGATGTCAATTTAAGAAAACATGAGGACGATTCTCGGCCACACATTTTCGGTTACGGTGGACGCGATCACAGAGGATTGATGCGATTCATGGAGGGTGGAGATGATTAAAGGAGGGTGACCCGGTCAAAGCCGC